>QXEO01000155.1:100539-325539 GCA_007115705.1 Dactylis glomerata | reverse complement strand
TATTCTCTCGCTCATGCATGCATGATGCATGCACGTGTATTTATTTACGAACGTGCTGCTTTCTCCAGGTCGATCACGTTCATCAGTTCCGAAATCGCAAGCAGAAGCATAAGTTTTATGATGGGGAAGCACAAATTTCTCACAGAGTTAAACCCAGATGATATATAATTGCCAAGATAAAAAAGTGTAGTACAATATGCTGCTTTGTATAGTATTGCTAAGGTAATGGCTACCTCACCGTCGGAGGTAACGTTCAGACGTGATTTATTGGATCCTAGATTAACTGTTTGGAATGCCTTACTTTAACATTTGGATTTTGTTCAGTTATCACCAGGTCAGATGAATTCTGATGGAATCTAAATGCTAATGGCGCCTTCTCGATAAATTCTTCATACAAAGCGATTCTGCAATCCGATATTCCAGCCGATAATAACAAGATTTGGAAGATGAAAATACTATTAAAAACCAAAATCTTTGGTTGATATCTTCGTCGAGGAGTGATCCTAACAAAGACAATCTTGCTAGGCGCAATTGGCATAGAAGAAGACGGTGTGTGTTCTCTCACCATGACGGCATCTTGTATCGGATTGATGAACTAGCCAACTCAACCACAAGTCCGAACTGATGGAAAGAGATAGACTGTATATTTATTTTAACACTCCCGCTCACGTCTAGGCTGGACAAACGGGATGCTGCAAAGATTTTTAGATTAAATAGTGCGCTGGTCGGGCTTGAACTTAAGACCTCCTGGCACTGATACCATATTGGATTGATGCACTAGTCAATTCAACCACAAAGTCCGAACTAATGGAAAGAGCTAGGCTCTATATTTATTTTAACAATATGGTCACCATGGCTGTGTAAAAATGACAAAGTTTTTTATGATAAAAATTGTTCTCTCTTGCAGGTAATCTACAGATGTACCAGTATGCTCCGTTTGAGGTCACCTCTTAAGTGGATGGAGAATCGCAACCTATTTACAGAGATCTGTACACGATTAAAAGCTACGATGAGGGATATTTTTTTCCACATGGGTGACCGCTTAATCTTAGGATTGGATCACCACCACCTCCTTAGGCAATCTACAATTGCTCGATACGATATTATTTTGCCTTTTTTTTTTAAACTTGACTACTGGATGGCTGTGGGCATTTTAATTATGCAGAGCCCAGGTGTATTGCTTGTTTGAGTAATGAAGCGCCCATTATAAAAAAATTGTCAATTGCACCTTTCTCGTTTACTGCAGAAGTATTTTTGCAAGCGCGTGATATTAGGTGTACTAGTATTTCGCAAAATTACGTGAACAAAGCTGAAAGTACCACAACGTGCAAAAACAACTTGTTTGTACTTTGTGCACTTAATTCGGTGTCCTGTCCCGTTCGTGTGTACAGCTCGCAGGGTGTGTGTGTGTAGGCCCACCGCGAGCAACATGCATGGCCAATGGCAATGGCAACAGTTGCGGCTGGGTGGGTAGGGATTCCGGTGAAACCTGGGAAGATTCCGCACTCAACATTACACCGCGTGTACTTTGGCATGTGGGACCACCCTGTGCCGCCCAAACGATCGATCGAAGAGCCCCACAGCACGTTTCCACCTGCCATTGGCTCCCTGTCGCTACTTGCCACTCGTACACCTCCAAGGATACCGAAGAGTACAAGTAATTTTTTTGCCAATGTTTTTCTTTTCATAAAATTCTACCGATTGTGGAAAAGTTTATTATGACTAAATACCTTTTTATGTTTCAAGCTTAAAAATCCAATTAAATCATAAACTAATTGTTCAAATGAAACAAAACTCTCACTGGTGGAAAAAAGGCCTTCAATCCCGGTTTGTAAAGCCCATTAATCCCGGTTTCCGCAACCGGGACTAACCATGCGGGACTAAAGGCTCCAGCCTTTAGTCCCGGTTGCTTACGAGCCGGGACCAATGGTCCTCCACGTGGCCCGGGGCATGTGCAGCGGCTGGAGGACCTTTGGTCCCGGTTCGTAACAGGGACCGGGACTAAAGGTCCATTCGGAATAAAATTGTATTTTTTGTTTCGGAATTTCTGTATTATCTTTATTTCTCTATTATCTAATCTTCTCTATTCTCATATCTCATATCAAATTAGATACTTATAGCTCTCACTCTATATCTCAAATCAATTACAAGTATTACAAGTACTTGTGGTCCTCACTTCCCGGTCGGTCACCCATCCTCACACTGCTCCACCCTTAGCACGCTTAACTTCTCCATTTCTTCCCTACTAGCTTCCAAGACTGCGCTCGCGACTTGTTGATAGAAGTATGCTACCAATTCTATTAACCTATACACTTTGGTAATATATAATATTACTTTTTTAAATTCCAAATAAATTCACAAAATAAGAAACAATGATTACGAATAATAAGCACCAATGAATTTCAAATATTCTTTATATATAATTTAATTATTAATTTTTAGATGATTAAAATATTCAAAAAAGCCAAAATACTTGAAAAATCACAAATTCGAAAATTAATAGACTTTGTTAACCGAAACAAAGGGAGTACATTTTTCCAAACATACTCATCCAATATGGCTCAAATGAAGTACATTTTCCAATTGCTCATCCAACATATATTTTTCCATACATAATCATCCACCCTAATTATTAAGGTTAAGACGATCAACATTGCTATTGTAGCCCTTTAGCTTCCAGAATCTCCTAGCTATCTCAAAGCCTAGGCGAGCGTCTAAAGCGGCATATTTTAGTTGGTTCATGCTCAATGGAACTTTTTCCCAACCAAAAATTAGTTCATCTTCTTCATCATCTTTTTTTTTCCTTCTTCTTCTTCTTCTTCTTCTTCTTCTCCCTTCTTCTTGTACTTCTTCTCCTTCTTCTTCTTGTCCTTCTTCTTCTTGTTGTCCCTCTTCTTCTTCACAAGATGTGTCCCAATAATAGCATTGGCCAAATCATAGAGACTCGGCGTTGGCTTGCTAGTGGGGTTTGGGACAACTTGTTGAAGATCATACGCGGACGGAATAACAATTCCGTATGGCCATAGCATGCGTAGATCGTTGTTGATAGCCGCGCCACAAAACTTGATGGTGGTGTCCTTCAAGAAGTCCTTGAGTAGTTGCGGCACGGCATTGGCCTTGCAAATTTGAAAGACCAATATCTCGGACTCCACCGAGAGTTGAAGGACGGCGGCACGTTGAGGGTGCACGTGAGTGGTGAACTCACAGTCCAAGCCCACGCACTTGACCGGTGCGTCGTCGAGGAACCGGCGCTTGACCATGGCGATCCACTTCTCCACCCTCGAAGCACGGAGGGTCTCCGTCATGGTGAAGTTCATCTCTTCGATGACCACGTAGTAGATCCGAGACCGGGGCCAATGTTGCTCCTCCATTGTCGCCGAGGGAGAGCTCGCGGGCGCCGGCGGTATGGTGATGTGTGGGAGTGGTTTTGGGGAAGAAGAGAGAGGCTAGATGTTTTGGGGAAGAAGATGATCAAATGTGACTGATTTATATAGTGAAAGAGGGAGAAGATGAGAGGGAACGCCGGCGTGTGAATGCAGGCGAGTTCCAAGGCTGCCGGCGCCGGTTCCCGATCAGCGCGTAATGTCGATCGCGGTATCGAAGCGTCGTCGATCGATAACTGGCGCGAAGTGGGCGGTTCGTTTGAACGGGTGATTGGTCCCGGCTCGTGGCACCAACCGGGACTAAAGGTTACCTTTAGTCCCGGTTTGTGCGACGAGCCGGGACTAAAGGCCCATGGGGCATTAGTCCCGGCTGTTAGATGAAACCGGGACTGAAGGTCCCTTTTGAACCGGGACTAATGCCCCCTGGCCCACATTTTCAAATGAACCGGGACTGATGGAGCCTTTAGCCGCGGATCGGATTTGGTCCGAGACAAATGCTCCGAATGGAAGCCCGTTTTTCCACTAGTGTCTCCCTGAATATTCAATAGATCGGAAAACATATGATTTGCTATGTTTTTTCAAAAAATTATTGTACAATTTGAATTTTGAGATCGATCTTTGGAGTCACGTCTGGCACGCTGGGGCCGCCTCACACTGCCGGTCACGTCTGGCACTCTTGGGTCGCCGAGATCCTGTGGGAACTCTGGAAGGCTCGCAACGATCTCATCTTCAGCAACAACAACAACATTACACCAACGTTGGTTATCCGCAAGGTCTACGATGACCTTTATCTTTAGCGGTGGCCCTTCAAGGTCCCAGACCATGGGCCATTAAACTCTCTTCGCTCGTTCATCTCTAGAAATATGCAATTAGGGTCTTCGTTTTCACCCCTTGAAGTGTACTCTCTCTCCCTCCCTATGTATTCTGCTTTGTATCTCATGAACTGACTTCGAGGAAATGCAACAAAAGGTGGGGTTCCCCCCTCCTGCCATTCTCAAAGAACACTGTATTTTAGTCCCTTTTTGCATACACAAGCCTCTTGTGACCGGAAATGCTTTTTTGATCTCGGGTACATATGCTCCCTTTAGGCGGAAAATAAACTTTAAAATATCAAAAAAAAATAGAAAAATATTCACATGTATATATGCACATTCTATATGCTCACACACAGTTTCATGAAAAATGGACATTTTTTGTGGACTATGCAAGAAAGACAAAAACCGTGTCATCAAAAGGCTTATTTTAGTACCATTTTTTATCATTTTTTTACATAGGCCACATAAGATTTTTTTTTTTCAAAACCACTTCATGGAAATGTAGGACATGGAGATATACACACAATATTTGGTTTGATTTTTTGACATTTCTAAATATATTGAAAATGCACTTTAAATAAACAGAGCATATGCACCCGGGAGCAAAAAAAAGCCATGTCCGTGATTGTGATGTCATAGTTTCCTCACATATTAGCAAAATCATATATTTGTAGCTTGACTGAAAAACCAATGTATCCTTGTAAATTTTGGTAGAAAAACATGTCCATTTTTTAGTTGCACACATATACTAATTTTTTTTTTGCAAAAAGGTCCACATGTATATGAAGTTTTACTAAGCTCGGCTCCACACGTATGCAAGGTTTAACCAATCGGCTAACATGATAATCTGAATTGCTTGCTTCGCATGCTAGCCAATCATGGTTTGCTTTCCTTTCCATCCAACTTGTAGCTTTGTCGTCGTATGTTGTCCCGTAGGGACAGGCGATTGTGCGCTTGTTGTGTCTCGCTTTTCGGTAACAAACACGCTATTATTTGAGACGGAATATTAGTGGCATATGATTGGGGCGAGCACTACCTCGCGCGCACGTTGACAAAGGATAATGCTTAGACTGGTTATACGTACCTTTGTAAGGAGCGTTTGGCCAATGAAAATTAAGCACTGTTTGGAAGGAAATATATTTCCCTAGTGCTTAGTATTTATCTCTCTATGTATGGATATATCATTCCTCCGAGAAATTGCAAGAAAAATACGTGGTCGCATATAAGAATGTAGGTTTTCTTGACGCGGATTTGCTAACCGGGTGGCTAGCTGTGCATACACTCGCAGCCGTCAGATGATGGAGAGCACATGCTCCCTGGGCTCACGTCTTGGAATGGCACCATTAGCAGGGAGTGGTCTCCGTCAAGCCAATAGAGCACCGTTTTTTTGTTTTTGGTACATGCATGCACCCCCGTGGCGTGGCATGAAAGATTTCATATAGTGTTGGAAGGTTTTCAAAAGCTACACCGGTCTAGGGAAGTTCCTACGTAGTGTTTTGGAAAGTTTTCAAAAGCTACACCGGTCTCTGGAAAAGTTGTCACGTGGGGTTTGGAAAAGTTTTCAAAAGCTAGACCGCATGTCTCAGCACCGGTTTTGTTTTCTTTGTAGGTAGATAGTGGATGTAGACCACCCGTTTTTTGTGGATTATAAGTCAGCGTAAAGGGGGTGTTGCCAGATTCGTGAAGGTATTTTTGCATCCTCTGAATCCACTCAGTTGTTTTTGCCAGATTCGTGATATTCACTAAATTTCACTGTTTTTCACAAGGTGCTGGTTCATATCGAGGCGGTTGAGATCCCGCCTGCGCTAATCAAGAAGAGGTGGACAGTGGATGCCGGGGATGGCGCGCCCTCCCCCGTAGAAGGAATCATCGAGGCTGCTGCTCGTGGTGCAGATGCAGCTTCGATGCACGGCTTGCTGCATGCGTCGGCAATGGAGCTAGTTGGCATGGGAACTACCTCTAGGCAGGCGTTTGAGCTCGCGGTTGATTACATCAGCCATGCAAAGGCAGCGTTGGCTGCAATGACGGTTTCAGACCAAGGTCACCAGGTGTTCCAGGCTCAGAACACCAACGGCGTAGGCGGGGGTGTGCTTCATCTTGATGCTCAGTACAAAAAAGCCACATGCGCGGCTCCATATCAGTAACGAAAAACAAAAAACGGAGAAATGTCGGCGGCAGCGAACCTTGCTTTTTGGGGATTTTGGACAACGAGAAACGAAACAAGTGATTTTATGAGATCTTTTTGGTGCGGATGAGATCTTGGCTCTATTGGGATTTTGGACAACGGGAAACGAAATACGTGATTTTATGCCTTTTTTTGGTGCGGATAAGATCTTGATCTCATGTGATTTGTGGTCAAAATGGGAAGAGAAGCGAGTTTGTAGAAAAACAAGTGTGAGCGGGATGCAGAAGGAAAACAAAAGTGACTTAGCCTTGGAGGGGAGAGAGAGAAATCCGGGGGTAGTGGCTCACGTCTTGGAAAGTTTTCAAAAGTTGAGCAAGTGACCGCATGCATGAGAAGAAAAACAAAACTAGTGACAACTTTTGAAAAGAAAACAAAACCAGGCATGTGAAGGGGGACAAACGCGTCTGACGCAAGGCATACATGAAATGAAAACAAAACCACAACACCATCTGTAGTGACTGGGAAGGAGAAGAAAACAAAAATGAAATGATGTATGTTGTGCTCTCTATGTAACGGTGTTAGAGGCTGGTGTGTTGTAATCAGAGACCAATGTGTTGCATATGCCAGATCCAACGGTTGGATGCATATGCACACCTATCATGGTGGCTATCCCACTATTTCCCATATAGCTATATGGTGTACATAAAATAACAATTTAACCCTTCGCTGCTTACATTTTTCTTCCAACTACTGAATTGCATGCACCTTTACCGATTCAGCCAAAATAAAAAGCTGATGAGAGGAAATGTATGATACATTTAGCAACGCTCACGTAAAGGCTCCAGTAGGAGTTATACATGGGATCGTAAAGGACACATATATACTTATTAATATTGGGTGGTGCCTAAACTCCAGATATTTTTTCGCTCATGCCACATTGAATTGCATGACATAACCGATCCACCAAAATAGTTCGAGTATATGACAGAGGTGGAAAATGTGTTTCAAACAGTGTTAGAGTTGCATGCTCAATTCTCGATGAAATTAACTAAGAGTTATATAGGAATAAAATAATGGAAAGTGTATTGGAAAATGTTGGAAGACTTAACCTCTTGATCAGGTTCAAAAGGATGAAAAAAATATAGGTCCTCATTAGGCCGTAGTTGTTTTATAGGGGTAATGGAGGGAGTAATCAAAAGGGAAAATATCTATCCCTACCCTACACATCATAAGATTGCACCAAAGTCTGTATACAAAATTTTTGAAAATAATTTAAGGCTCGTCTTACAAGATTAGAAATCATAGGACTGGTGTGAAAAAATGTAAGCTTGAGATGCCAGTTACTATTGATCATTTAAAAACATCAAACGCCTTTCATAGGTGATTCCTTTGGATGGTGCAAATCAAACAAAGATAAGAACATTGGAGGATAGATAGATAGATAGATAGATAGATAGATAGATAGATAGATAGATAGATAGATAGATAGATAGATAGATAGATAGATAGATAGATAGATAGATAGATAGATAGATAGATAGATAGATAGATAGATAGATAGATAGATAGATAGATAGATAGATAGATAGATAGATAGATAGATAGATAGATAGATAGATAGATAGATAGATAGATAGATAGATAGATAGATAGATAGATAGATAGATAGATAGATAGATAGATAGATAGATAGATAGATAGATAGATAGATAGATAGATAGATAGATAGATAGATAGATAGATAGATAGATAGATAGATAGATAGATAGATAGATAGATAGATAGATAGATAGATAGATAGATAGATAGATAGATAGATAGATAGATAGATAGATAGATAGATAGATAGATAGATAGATAGATAGATAGATAGATAGATAGATAGATAGATAGATAGATAGATAGATAGATAGATAGATAGATAGATAGATAGATAGATAGATAGATAGATAGATAGATAGATAGATAGATAGATAGATAGATAGATAGATAGATAGATAGATAGATAGATAGATAGATAGATAGATAGATAGATAGATAGATAGATAGATAGATAGATAGATAGATAGATAGATAGATAGATAGATAGATAGATAGATAGATAGATAGATAGATAGATAGGCAACGGCGGCAAGGGCAAGAAGAAGAAGAAGAAGGCCACAACGGAGGATGCTAAGGACACCGCCATCATCCAGGCCGGCCCCGTCGTCACGCCTCCGGCCGCCGCTCCTCCGACCTGGCCCACACCGCTCCTGCCCTGGAACGGCGCGATCCAGATGTGGCCATACGGCCCTGGCATGCAGGCTCGGCCTCCCAGCTACATGCACCGCCCCTCGCCCCCCCAGCACGCCTTCTACGCGCAAGGCCCTATACCATGCCGCACAACTATGGCTACGGCTACGGCGGCTATGCTCCTCAGGCTCCTGCATATGGGCTCGGCGCTGCACCTCCGTCATCACCGGTTTCATCGACTGCTTCGTGGGACCAGTCCGCGCTGATGAATCAGTTCCAGACGATGGGCCTCCAAGCGCCCACCTCCGATTGGGTCTTCGACACTGGTGCCACCTCCCACTTCGCATCGAACCCCGATATGCTTACCTCCGTGTCTCCTCCTCCTTCTTCCTCTTGTGCTGTCGTTGTCGGTAACGGTTCCACCCTTCCGATCACCGCTACCGGGCATGCACGTTTTCCTATTTCTACTC
This sequence comes from Dactylis glomerata, assembly GCA_007115705.1. Taxonomy (NCBI): domain Eukaryota; kingdom Viridiplantae; phylum Streptophyta; class Magnoliopsida; order Poales; family Poaceae; genus Dactylis; species Dactylis glomerata. The sequence goes on along the minus strand of QXEO01000155.1, from coordinate 316,514 downwards.
CATCGCGTCCTCTGCATCTTCGCAATGTCTTAGTAGCTCCCGATATAGTCAAAAACCTCATGTCCGTTCGTAAATTCACCATTGATAATCGTGTTTCTGTCAAATTTGACCCTGTTGGTTTTTCTGTGAAGGATCTTCTAACCAGGACCGAGATTCTCAGATGCAATAATCCCGGACCCCTCTACCCTGTCAGCACCTCCTCCCCCAGCCGCCCACACGCCCTCCTCGTCGTCGACCCTGCTATGTGGCATCGGCGCCTTGGACACCCTGGACGGCCGGTCATGGAGTCACTAGCTCGCTCCTGCATTATTCCTAGGGATAAAAATAAATCTAGTTTGTGTCATGCTTGTCAATTAGGTCGCCATGTTCGTCTACCTTTTTCTTCTACCAATCGTGTAACACATTCTCCGTTTCAACTCATACATTGTGATTTGTGGACATCTCCTGTTGAGAGTATTTCTGGCTTTAAGTATTATCTCGTTTGTCTCGATGATTTCACTCAATACGCTTGGGTGTATCCTTTACGTGCCAAGTCAGAAGCCTTCTCACACTTGTCGTCCCTCCACGCCTTAGCCCAAACTCAGTTTCATGCACCCTTGAAAGCCATCCAGTGTGACAATGGCCGTGAGTTCGATAATTCCTCCCTACAATCGTTTGCCCAACGCCATGGGATAGCACTCCGCTTCTCATGTCCCTATACTTCACAACAAAACGGTAAAGCCGAGAGAATTATTCGCACCCTTAATGACATCACTCGCACTCTTCTCATTCAAGCTAGCATGCCACCTCGTTTCTGGGCCGAGGCTCTCCATACAGCCGTATTGTTGCACAATCGGCTGCCTTCCAAGGCCATCGCGGATCGCGTGCCTTTTCGAGCTCTTCATGGTGTTGATCCTGCATATGCCGGTCTTCGGGTCTTCGGATGCTTATGCTACCCCAACACCACCGCCGTTGCCCCGCATAAACTTGCGCCACGCTCCGTGCCATGCGTGTTCCTCGGGTATCCATCTCAACATCATGGCTATCGCTGCCTTGATCGTTCCACCCAAAAGATCATCATCTCTCGCCATGTTGTGTTTGACGAGTCTGTCTTTCCCTTTGCCTCTAACGCATCACCACCATCCTCTACTCCTACTTTGCACAGTTATGACTTTCTGCAGGTTGAGCAGCCGATGTTGTCGATGCCATTCAGCGCGCCGATCGCGGGAACCTCTGCCGCGGGCGCTCGGCAGCCTGCCACGGGCACTTCTCCTGCCGCGGCAGGATCTCCCGCCCCGCGCACGCCGCCTCGGGCCACTTCGCCTGGCCCGTCCTCGGCCGGATCGTCGCCACCAGGATCGCCCTCGTCAGCTCCCTCGCCCGCTGCGTCTACGGATGATGGTGGCCCGGAGTCTTCTACGAGCTCGCCCTCCACGGTTTCGACCCCGCCTCCCGCTACGGATGCTCCTAGGGCTCGCTGTCCTCGAGCACCACCGCCGTCACCATCTCACACGATGCTCACGCGTGCCAAGCACGGCATTGTGCAGCCCAAGACGATTTTTGATCTTCATGTTGAAGGATTATCTCCAATATCGAAGACTTATCGTGGTGCTCTCAAAGACCCCAACTGGGATGCTGCAATGGTTGAAGAGTACAGTGCGCTCCTCTCCAACAACACTTGGGACTTGGTTGATCCTCCTCGCCGTGCCAATATTGTCACCGGTAAGTGGATCTTTCGTCACAAGATGAAGTCTGATGGTTCATTGGAACGATACAAAGCTCGTTGGGTCCTCCGGGGTTTTACTCAGCGCGAAGGTATTGATTTTGATGAGACTTTCAGCCCTATGGTCAAGCCAGCCACTATACGCACGGTGTTATCTCTTGCGTTCTCTAGTGACTGGCCGATTCATCAGCTTGTTGTCAAGAACGCCTTCCTCAATGGCGCACTCATCGAGACCGTGTATGCTCGACAGCCTTCCGGGTTTACTGATCCTAGATTTCCTGACAAGGTGTGTCGCCTCAACAAATCTCTCTATGGTTTGAAGCAGGCGCCTCGAGCATGGTTTTAGCGGTTTGCTTCGTTCATTGCTACTGTTGGTTTTGTTGGCTCCAAGTCCGATAGCTCCCTGTTTGTCTACCGGCGTGGCACTGACATGGCCTATCTCCTGCTCTATGTGGATGACATTATCCTGACAGCTTCTTCTCCGACTTTGTTGCATAGTTTGATTGCTTCTCTTCGTAAAGAGTTCAGCATGACAGATATGGGTGAGCTTCACTATTTTCTGGGCATCTCAGTCAGACGCACTAAGGACAGTTTGTTCCTCTCACAGGAGAAGTATGCATTGGAGCTTCTTGACAAAACTGGTATGTTACAGTGTAAATCTATCTCCACTCCAGTTGATACAGCTTCTAAGCTTGCAGCTCAGTCTAGTGATCCTGTGGCTGATCCTATGGAATATCGCAGTATTGCAGGAGGTCTCCAATACCCCACTTTCACTCGGCCAGATATCTCCTATGCAGTACAGCAGATATGTCTTCATATGCATGATCCACGGGTTAATCACTTGCTCCTTGTGAAGCGTGTTCTACGCTACATCCGCGGCACCACCGACTATGGTCTCACTTTGTATCGACGCACATTGAACAAATTGCTGGCCTACTCTGACGCTGATTGGGCAGGTTGTCCAGACACTCGACGGTCTACTTCAGGCTACTGTGTGTTCCTCGGCGCAAATTTGGTGTCTTGGTCGGCTAAGCGGCAGCACACTGTTTCCCGATCGAGTGCGGAGGCTGAGTATCAGGCGGTAGCAAATGTGGTGGCCGAGTCTTGTTGGCTTCGACAGCTACTTTTGGAGCTTCATCGACTGGTACATGATGCTTCTGTGGTCTTCTGTGACAATGTGAGATATGTTTACATGACACAGAATCCAGTGCATCACCAGCGCACCAAACATGTGGAGATTGATCTACACTTCGTCAGAGATCGCGTTACCACTGGCGAGGTTAAGGTGCTACACGTTCCTAGTGCATCACAGTTCGCGGACATCTTCACCAAAGGATTACCATCGCCTCTCTTCTTGGACTTTCGGGACAGTCTCAACATTCGTCGGCTGCCCAGTTTCGACTGAGGGAGGGTGTTAGAATACATATCCTACATGTGTTTGTATAGATGTAGGATACGTATGCTTGTGTATTCCTTGTGTATAGTCCGTGTTGTATGCAACCGGGATTCCTTGTAATCCTCTTATATAATGAGCAATACAAGGCCACCTGACGTGTGGTTTCCCCTATCTTACAAGATAGATAGAGAGATGGCACTATCTGAGTTCATGTTGAACAAGTTAAGGGTCCTCCAAATGCATTTCATAGCAATTTGAACCCCGGAGATATTTTCAATCCTTCAAAAATATCATTTCGTAGGGAAGGCCCACCTACAGGGATGGCGATGGCTCCGATGGCTGTGGCTCTGAGGGTGGCAGATTGATGGTGATGTATGGTTGCGAGAGGAGGGCAAGAGTGAAGAGGCGATGATGGTGGCAGCGAAAAGAGTGGAGAGGAGGTGGCGGTGGCGCTATAGTGGAAAGGAGGGAGTGTGGCGTGTCGGGTGGACACGAGTGGTGGAGAGAGAGCGATTGATACGTCCAAAACGTATCTACTTTCCCAAACACTTTTGCTGTTGTTTCTCCTCTAATTTGTGTGTTTTGAATGCAACTAACACGGACTAACGATGTTTTCAGCAGAATTGCTCTGGTGTCTCGTTTTTGTGCAGAAATCCAACTTTCAGTAAAAATCTGGGAAAATATTGCAAAAATCCTATTTTACTAGAAGACCCACGGAGCCAGAAGACGAGACAGAGAGGGGCTGGGAGGCCACCACACAACCAGGGGGCGTGGCCCAGGCCTGGCCGCGCCCACCTGTTGTGTGACCGCCTCGGCCATCGCCTCGATCCCTCCTTCCGCATACATATACCCTCTGACCTGAAAGGAGCGGGGGTTCGGTGTTTTTCCCAGATAGACTTCCGCTGCGCCGCCACCATCAGAAACCGCGATTCGGAACCAGAAACTCCGTTCTGGCACCCTGCCGGGACGGGGATTTGGAGGAGATCTTCATCACCATCATCACCGACGTCTCTCCATCGACCATCCATGACTCCCCTATCCATGTGTGAGTAATTCCCGCTGTAGGCGAATGGGATGGTAGGGATTGGATGAGATTGTTCATGTAATTTGCTATGAGATTGTTTGGGCATAGTGCCTAGTATCTTTTATTAGTGCTTATGACATTGTTGCAACTTGTTGTGCTTAATGCTTGTCACTTTGGGCCCGAGTGCCATGATCTCAGATCTGAACTTGCTATTTGTTATATGATGATACTTGTTATTTATGATCTTATCTGCAAGTTGTATACACATATTGTTGTCCGGAACCCGAGGCCCCAAAGTGACAGAAATTGGGATAACCGGAGGGGATGGCTATGATGTGAGGATCACATGTGTTCACCGAGTGTTAATGCTTTGCTCCGGTACTTTATTAAAAGGAGTACCTTAATTACCGGTAGTTTCACTTGAGGCCCTCCTGCAATAGGCTGGTAGGACAAAAGATGTCGTGCAAGTTTCTCATTGCGAGCACGTACGACTATATACAGAACACATGCCTATGATTGTTTAGTACTAGGATGCTTTATCTTTATTTATCTGCAATTGCCCATGTCTCACTGATTTCATGAATTATCTTATCCATGCAACACCCCTACATCCATCCCTATGCCTACAGTATTTGATCCTACTATTTACTATTGCTACTATTACTGCTTTTATTTTACTATTGATGTTACTGTTTCACTACTATTACCACTATAAAACTGTTGCTACTGATAAACCACTGCGAGCAAGTCTGTTTCCAGGTGCAGCTGAATTGACAACTCATCTGTTAAGGCTTATAAATATTCTTTGGCTCCCCTTGTGTCGAATCAATAAATTTAGGTTTTACTTCCCTCGAAGACTGTTGCGATCCCCTATACTTGTGGGTCATCAAGACTATTTTCTAGCGCCGTTGTCGGGGAGCATAGCTTTATTTGTAAGTTCACTTGGGATTCATATTGTTTGCTGCAATCCTTTCATCATGGGTAAGCCTCGTGATGGAAAAGTTCCTATATTGCCATCCACTACAAGAAGAGGTACGACTTTGAACACCTCTGTTGCTCTTGATTCACCATCTGTTATGAGTAAGTTTCTTACACCACCACACGCACACGCTACTGCTACTACTTCTGCTGAGCTTGAAAATGCCACTGATAATTTAGATGATGCTTCTACTGTGCTCGATGAGAGTGGTTCACTAGGTTCCTTTTTAGATGCTACAATTACTAGAGCTAAGATGGGAAACACCACTGTTACACCAGTTAGTTCACCTGAGTCTAGGTAATGTCCTAGTGATGATTTTGATGACGCTTATATTGAGCTTGACGATGATTTTATTGCCGAAGCTCAGGCTACTCGTGATGCTAAAGCTGTTAAGGAACTTCTAGCGAGAAGTGCTGTTAGATATAAGTTATCTCCTGATCCTAAGTTTGCTGCTTCTCCCATAAATATTAGAGATAAGGATTATGATTTCTCTTTAGATTTATCTTACATATCTATTGTTGAGAAAGAACCTTTTTGTGGTACTGAGAATGAAAGTGCTATGGAGCACATGAATGAGCTTTCTACTTTGAGTAATCTGTTTTCTGATGATATTAAGCTTCGCACTTACTTTGTTGCTAAGATTTTTCCTTTCTCGTTGAAAGATGCAGCTAAAACTTGGTTTAATAATTTGTCTCCTGGATCTATTCATAGTCCTATTGCTTTGGTTAATGCTTTCTTTTAGAAATATTTTCCTGCTAGTGCTCAATATGCTGCTGTGCAGAAAATCTTTGACTTTGAATAGGGAAAAGGAGAGATACTGCCTGAATCTTGGATAAGGTTTTGTTCTTTAATTAGAGCTTTGCCTAAAGAGCCATTGCCTAAAAATGAACTCCTTGATATATTTTATAATGGACTGACTGATGAATCTAAGACATATTTGGATAGTTGCGCTGGTTGTGTTTTCAGGGAAAGAACTCCGGCTGAAGCTGAGGAATTAATGGCTAAAATAAGCCAGAATCATGATGATTGGACTCGTTGAGCCAACAGCAGCACCAACACCTACGCCAGCTCCAGAGCCGACACTAAAGAAGAGAGTAATGATTGAATTAAATGATGAAGCTATGAGGGAAGCCAAGAAATCTCTTAAGGAGAAAGGTATTAAATCCGAAGACGTGAAGAATTTACCTCCTATAGAAGAATTATGTAAGTCAATTCCTCACTCATCTACTATTGAGGTACACTCTCTCCAACGCTTTGATGATCGAGATATTCCTTACTCTAAACCTCCTGATCAATGCTTAGATGAATTAGATAATTTTATTGTTAAGCAAGATAATTTTAATAGAAGGATGCAGAATCATTTGTTGGAAAATTCTAGAGCTATTAACAAGTTGTAGGATATTGTGGAGAGAACCTCCAATGATGTGAAGATACTTGTTAAACATTTTCAAATGGTTCAGACTCAAATTGATCAGCTTACCAAGGTGCAAAAAGACTTGCTAGTTAATGCCGCAAGAGAAAAACAAGCATGTGAAATACGCACAAGAGGAGGCGTCTGCCGATCACTACACCGCATACCACGCCGGGGCGTCCTCGAGCTCGTACCAGGACAAAGGTACTTCTTTGTCACACTTTGGAGGCGCCACTTCATGGCCGAGTTGGCTGAGTTCGGATTGATCTCCACTTAGGCCAAAAGCCTAAGCTTGGGGGGAGGTACGCCGACAATCCACTCATCTACATATCATTTTGGGATTTCTATTTTTGTGCCCTCGGGTCCTTAGTTGTGCTCAGTTTTCCCCAGCCACTTAGTTTTTCCTCAGTTTTGCCCAAGCCATTGTATGAAACTCTCACAAGGAGCTCGAACGAGAGGAATCCCGTTAAGTTGACCGTTGGTTGGTGCTGGCAAGTGGGGCCGCTGTTGGTGCCCCGCAGTGGACACGCCTCCACTTATCCAGATCATCGTGGGACCCGCAACTTGTCCACGTTAGCGCGCCGGACCCACAGCTTACCCAGGTGCCCGTTGCAAAATGGGAGCCCAAGCCAGCCCCGCGCCCGCGCCCGTGCCCGTGCCATTGCTTCCCCCTTCTTTCCCCGCGCCCCATTGTTCTTCTTCTCCGCCAGCGGCAGCCCTTCTCCGGCAGGCGGGTGATGTCTAGTTTCTCTTCGACCTCCCGTTCTTCATGGCCGCAGTATGGACCCGTGCCTTTGACAAGATGCCCTGACTGCCCACGCCAAGAGCCTCTGAAGCGGTCGATCTGTAAGACGAACGACAACGGCAACCGTGGACGTGAGTTCCTTGCATGCGAGAGCTTACCATATAGAGAGGGGGATAAGGTTAGATCTCGCTCCAATTGCTCTGTTTTCTCTCGATTTTCTTATTATTCCCTCGAATTTGGGATTTAGGGTTCACGTTGTTGTTTTCAGATCCTGAAGAAATGCAGGTATTTCGAGTGGATCGATGTGTACGTTCAGAGGCTTAAATTGCAGGAATCAATTGGCGGTATTGGGGAGCGCAATTTGGGAGGGCGGGTACTTGATGTAGAGAATGCGGCGGAGAGAGGGGCCGTCCCGATTATGCCTAATGCTACCAATGCAGAACTGGTGGAAGTGAAGGGAGAACTGAAGAAAATGAACAAGCAGTTAAAGCAGCTGATCGAGTTGAAGAAGCAAGCTAATCTGATGGCTGGTTGTTTTTTGTTGTTGTATAATTGCGATCGGATTCTTATCATTGCTCGTCAAGCGCTAGAAGTTGTTACAAGGGATCCCTTGTTACAAATCCATTATTCAGTTACATGTACTTGTAGTTGTTTTCAAAGTTAGTGTGTGCATTCACCGAAATTACCAAAAAAAATTAGTGTTATGGAATATAGGAATGCTAAAGATAGTTGATAATTGTTAGAGGGGTGACAAATAATGCATTCACCGAAATCCCACAAATATGTATGTCTCATGTTTATACCAAAATTATACCACTTTTGGGACGTTTCAAATAACCAAAACTATATCCCAAACTATATTCCCTAAAAGAAAAGGAATGCTAAAGAAAGTTGATAATTGTTAGAGGGGTGATAAATAATCCATTCACCGAAATCCCACAAATATGTCAAATATGTATGTCTCATGTTTCTACCAAAATTATACCATTTTTGGGCCGTTTCAAATTGCCAAAACTATATTCCCTAAAAGAAAAGGAATTCTAAAGATAGTTGATAATTGTTAGAGGGGTGATAAATAATTCATTCACCGAAATGCCCCAAATATGCCAAACATGTATGTCTCATGTTTCTACCAAAATTATACCACTTTTGGGCCGTTTCAAATTACGAAAACTATATTCCCTAAAAGAAAAGGAATGCTAAAGATAGTTGATAATTGTTAGAGGGGTGATAAATATGTATGTCTCATGTTTCTACCAAAATTATACCACTTTTGGGCCGTTTCAAATTACCAGAACTAAATTCCCTAAAAGAAAAGGAATGCTAAAGATAGTTGATAATTGTTAGAGGGGTGATAAATATGTATGTCTCTTGTTTACCACTTTTTAGTTTAACATTTTTAAATCGTGGAAAATAATGCATAAATAGAGGGAATATAGTTACATGGCAAAATAATCCATAAATGCACACGGATCGACTCCACCAACCGTTTATCCACCGACAGAGAGAGAGAGAGAGGGGTGGCCACGAAGAGAGAGAGGGGTGGCCACGAAGAGACGGATAGGGATATACTGCCCGTTAGATCAGTGGATCAACGGTTGGTGGAGTCGATCCGTGTGACAACTGCTCAACCAATCAGGATAAGTTTGGGTTTCTGTGAGCATTTGTGACAGTACTTGAGGGCAAAACTGAGTAGTACTAAGAAACCAAGGGCACGTAAATACTAAATAGACTAAGGGATTCAAACAAAATAATTACAAAATGAAAAATGCGTGTTTTGTACAATATAATTCATATTGGGCTACATCAAATTATCTGCAATTCAAATATACATGAGTGTGACAATTATGGCCTCATTTAGACAAACTATGTTTTGGGGAAGATGTTTTGTAAAGGGGTTTGAGTGGAAAACCATGCATCTTCATAGCTACTAGTGATTATGAGAAGTGGCAATTTGTGGTAAAACATGATTTATCTATGTTTGTTAAGGTGGCAGGTTGCGTAGGAAGACTCCATGAGTAGGTGCCACTATGTTTTTATTTTTTTGGATTTTTTTGCGCATGAAATGACTCAATTAGCTATGTTAATCTCATTTGTTGACTCTCTGTTGACCAGCTACTTGAGGGTAGAACTGAGTATATTGCACTTGCCAGTCTAAGTACTCGAGGGGAAAACTGAGTACATATAAAATTTCTGTATAAGGCCCGAGGGTAGAACTGAGTACACCAAACGTCGAAGGGTTAGCCTCGTGTCGCGGTGCACGCTGCAGCCGTGCATAGTGGACGCGTGTTGCGGTACACCAAACGCCACCTTCGTCTTTATAGAGCCCCTCTTTCTCTCTCTCGACGCTTGCCCACTCTCTCATTCTCACTGCAACCGCCTCTCCTGTCCCATCATCTTCTCCACTTCGCGTCGAAAAAACCCCTCAGAAAAAACCCCGGCGATGGAGAAGCATGAGATGCCCATCGCCGATGTAGCCGCCGGCGCATCGGCCGCCGGCGCATCAGCCGCCGGCGCATCGGCCGCCGCCGCCGTCCAGGCCCCCGTCGCTGCTTCCGACGTAGGCACCGGCGCATCAGCCGCCGGCGCAATGGCCGCCGCCCCCGTCCAGGCACCCATCCAGGCACCCGTCCAGGCACCCGTCGAGGCCCCCGTCGATTGGGACCTGTACGAAGACCCGTACGAACCAGTGCCGTACGTCGCGCCGGCGAACCCCTACGACACCAGCATCGTCGATGACTACCCGGAGGTAACCCTTTGTTCCCTTGTTCTTATGCCATTTCAATCCTTTTGTGTTAGATCTAGCGTTATTAGGGTTCGTATGTTCCTAGTTCAATTCTTTTATGATAGATCTAGCGTTATTAGGGTTAGTCTGTTCCTAGTTCAATCCTTTTATGATAGATCTAGCGTTATTATGATAGATCTAGCGTTATTAGTGTTTGTGATTTGCTTTTGTTTAAGATTCGGTTAACTTATGTGAGTAATCAATCTCATCCGGTTAATTTGTGCCGATGATGATGAATATTTGGGCACAAATTGATTCAGGGTTTGGTCTGTGAACAATTGGTGTGTACAAATTTGTTGTGCATGATCTTTGGTTCACTGACCCAAATCCTGGATATAAGTGTGTCCAATGTAACTGAGGCTTCTTTTTTTCGTGCCGATATTATCATGCATGATCTTTTCTTCACTCTCTGTTCCATTATCGCTGCAATTGACTCCGTGTTTTTCGATCTTTGGTGCTACGTGAGAGGTGCAGAGCAGCGATGTCGACAGCGACGACGTCTCCTTCCACACCAAGACTCGTCACGTCCTTAGGAGGCTGCAGTCCGGCCATTACGATCGCCACTTTGCTCGAGGTGTTTACAGGTGCCCCTTCTGCAACAGGAGGCTCCACGCCACCGACTTCAACTGCTTGGTGAACCATGCCGAATCCCTTGGCAGTGCCCCTGGCGGCGCTAGAGTTGGAACGACCGTGAACGTGCATGCGTTCATGGCCAAACACAAAGCACTTGGGATTCACCTGCGCAACCTCCAAGCTTAATCCCATGTAAAATGTAGCTTATGTTGGATCTAGGGATCGGTAGTACTGTTGGATCTGTCCTGAATATATATATATATATGCTATGTTGGCTGTTGTATGCAGCTTATCCTATATTTTCTCGATTTATTATGCTGTTGTGAATTTATCCTCTACTAGCTTCTAGATTTGCTACTAGATTTGTTAACATATTGGGCAAAAAACGAGGGCCAAAAGGCAACAATCATTAAAGAAAGACAGAAATAGAAGCTTCTCTAGATTTGATACTAATTTGGTGAAAAGAGAGAGAACTGTTACAGAGAGAGAGGGGAAAAAGGCGCTCTGAAAAATGCCAATTTGGGCCGAGAGAGACAAAACCGAGCTCTCACGTACAACCAAACGCGGTCTCATCCTGTCCCACGCGGTCCCGTTCTACCAGCCCCACGCGACGCGGCCCCACACGATGCGGCCCCACACGTCAGCACGGAACGGTCAACTAAACGGCAACCCTCCCATCCGAGCGTCTGCGAGGGGTTTCAAACTAGAGCGAGGGGAAAACTGAGGAAAAGTTAAGCGGCTGGGGAAAACTGAGTACAACTAACGACCCAGGGGCACGAAAATAGAAATCCCTATCATATTTTGTCGGTCCTTTGGATATCCATGTTTCGCTTTCTTTATTGTTCTCTTTTTATCTCTACTTTCCAAAACATAAAAAGACCAAAAATATTTTCGTTGTTTCTTTTTGTTTGCCCTTTTAGCTTTCTAGCTTTGGTTTGCTTTGTTCTCTATTTTTGGTTTGATGCTTGAAAAATCCAAAAATATTTTGCTTTGTTTGCTATTTCCTTTCGTTCTTGTTTCAAAAAATCGAAAACCCAAAAATATTTGTTGTTCTTCTTTGGTTTTGTAAAGTTTGTTGCAGAGTTCAATCTCCCGTGACTCCATTGGAGCTTGGTATTCACTTCATATTATTCAAGCCACACAAGTGAAAAAGCAATAATGACGACATATGGCAATCCGAGATGTGGTAAGAGGCTGGTATAAACTCTATTTGTTTTCATTTTTGTACATATACTCATCTATGTGGACATGCTTAGTCAGTTCATGTAAGGTATATGTTATTTAATGGATGCTTCGTAGTTCTTGCTTTCATATGATTAGTTCCAATTTACTAATAGTTCGTAGCATGTCATGTAGATGCTTGATTGCATTGTTTTATTCATAATATGGTATGATATTGTGGTATCCTCCTCTGAAAGTTTCATTTGAATCGACTTGGCACATGCTCAAGCATGCATATGACTGAACAAAAAGTCAATTAAGCCTCAATGATTTACTTTGCCTCAGAGTTCTTGTATCATTTTTATGCCTATATTAATTTTCTTTTATCGCAAGCATGATTATAGCAGCTATTGCTCTCTCGATTGTCGCTTCCTAGTCTTTTGCTAGCCTTCACTTGTACTGAGAGGGAATACTTCTCGTGCATCCAATCACCAAAAACCAAGTCTTCCAAAGAGTCCACTATAAATTCCTATGCATGGTATTTCAAAGCCATTCCAAGTAAATTTTCATGTGCTACCTTTCAAAACTTTCAAATACTTCTCATTTTGTGCCACTGCTTTTAGCTCATGAGGACGTAGTGGTCGGAATTGCTATCTTCCATATTAAATTAAGTACCCCTCGACTAGGCAGCTTCATCTGCTCGTCATTAATTTTGTAAGGGAGCTGGTCAGACCATTGCAATCTAATCTAAAAAGAAAAGAAAAAATGCACTCCTCCATGGTATGTGAAAGTTGGTGGGCACCCGATGGAATCGGTTAGCCATGGTTTGAGAAAGGAAAAAAGGTGGGGAGGAGTGCCAAAGCTTTATAAAAGAGCACCAACGTGCCAAATTTTCAAAGAACTCGAAACCGCTCTCACTTGTTTATTATGGAAGATAGCAAGTCCCCATTGCCAGTCGTTGACATGAAACAACCACCTCTCAAAATAAATTTTTATCTCTATTTTACAAATGAAAAGCTCTAGCACATGTTAAATCACTGCTTCCCTCTGCGAAGGGCCTTTCTTTTACTTTTATGTTGAGTCTTCATCTTCTAACTTTTAAGCACCTTCTTGAGAGCATATTTGTTATTCTTAGTGTAATGTGCTTGTCCCAGAACACGGTTAATTGTGGTATAACTTTGATGCTTGTATCTTTGATATTTTTACTTCTAGTCTTCCCTTGAACTTCAGAGGTGCCTCAGCATTTATGTTTTGCTCCACAAATAAAGGCAAGCGGGATAGCACTCTTCCATATCATTTATGAGCATTACAATCTTGCAACTTCTTATGTTTCCTATTACTTGTTATTAGTATATTGGCACTCTTTCATAGCTTGCTCGACTATGAAGTAACATTAGTTGCATATTTCTTATTATGAATTGCCTGAGTACTTGATCACATAGTTAGTATATATATATATATATATCTTATGAAGCAAATGTGTTCATGAAAGTTTCTTTTATCGCTCTCAGTTGTTAACTGAATAGCTTGAGGACAAGCAAATAGCTAAGTTTGGGGGGAGTTGATACGTCCAAAATGTATCTACTTTCCCGAACACTTTTGTGGTTGTTTCTCCTCTAATTTGTGTGTTTTGAATGCAACTAACATGGACTAACGCTGTTTTCAGCAGAATTGCTCTGGTATCTCATTTTTGTGTAGAAATCCAACTTTCAGTAAAAATCCGAGAAAATATTGTAAAAATCCTATTTCACCAGAAGACCCACGGAGCCAGAAGACGAGACGGAGAGGGGCTGGGAGGCCACCACACAACCAGGGGGCGCGGCCCAAGCCTGGCCGCACCCACCTGTTGTGTGACCGCCTCGGCCATTGCCTCGACCCCTCCTTCCGCCTACATATACCCTCTGACCTGAAAGGAGCGGGGGTTCGGCGTTTTTCCCAAATAGACTTCCACTGCACCGCCACCATCAGAAACCGCGATTCGGAACCAGAAACTCCGTTCTGGCACCCTGCCGGGACGGGGATTTGGAGGAGATCTTCATCACCATCATCACCGACGTCTCTCCATCGACCATCCATGACTCCTCCATCCATGTGTGAGTAATTCCCGCTGTAGGCGAAGGGGATGGTAGGGATTGGATGAGATTGTTCATGTAATTTGCTATGGGATTATTAGGGCATAGTGCCTAGTATCTTTTATTAGTGCTTATGACATTGTTGCAACTTGTTGTGCTTAATGCTTGTCACTTTGGGCCTGAGTGCCATGATCTCAGATCTGAACTTGTTATTGTTATATGATGATACTTGTTATTTATGATCTTATCTGCAAGTTGTATACACATATTGTTGTCTGGAACCTGAGGCCCCAAAGTGACAGAAATTGGGATAACCGGAGGGGATAGCTATGATGTGAGGATCACATGTGTTCACCGAGTGTTAATGCTTTGCTCCGGTACTTTATCAAAAGGAGTACCTTAATTACCAGTAGTTTCCCTTGAGGCCCTGCTGCAACAGGCTGGTAGGACAAAAGATGCCGTGCAAGTTTCTCATTGCGAGCACGTACGATTATATACGGAACACATGGCTATAATTGTTTAGTACTAGGATGCTTTATCTTTATTTATCTGCAATTACCCATGTCTCACTGATTTCATGAATTATCTTATCCATGCAACATCCGTACATCCATCCCTATGCCTACAGTATTTGATCCTACTATTTACTATTGCTACTATTACTGCTTTTATTTTACTATTGATGTTACTGTTTCACTACTATTACCACTATAAAACTGTTGCTACTGATAAACCACTGCGAGCAAGTCTGTTTCCAGGTGCAGCTGAATTGACAACTCATCTGTTAAGGCTTATAAATATTCTTTGGCTCCCCTTGTGTCGAATCAATAAATTTAGGTTTTACTTCCCTCGAAGACTGTTGCGATCCCCTATACTTGTGGGTCATCAGCGATTAACTGGGTAAGAGGTTAGAAGGGCTGGGAGAGAGAAGGGCAGTTCCGGTGGGCTTGGGCCGCTGCCCGGTTCCTCTTTTTTAGTTTTTCTAAAACTTTAGTGGTGTGTAACACCACTTATCATGCCACTAAATTTTATACTCTAGTGGCTTGTATTTCAGACACGTCATTGATACGAAAAAGTTAGTTTCACATTCATAATTTTCAACGCCACTACTATGTTATGTCCGGTGGACCGGTGGGCACCGCATAGCTGTGGCGTGTACCAGTTTAAAACATGTCACATGTAGTGTCTTAGCCGTGGCGTAGGCACGAGAGACATAACGTTAGTATTATCAGTGGTGTGTGTGTTCTATAGGTTTTTTCGTATGCGATGGTCTTAGTCGAACTTGCTCACTCTAAATAATTCTTGTGATCTTTTTCCTATAGCATTGAACATGCAATGAAATCCCCATGTTTTTTTGGGCGCCCATGTTGTCAGAATCCCACATTCCTGATAAGTCATGATACTTTGGATACAATGACGTAATAAACTAGTATAAGTTCTAAAAAATCGACAACAAAACCATTATACTCCTAAGAGATTGTTGTACACCCAATTTAAGGACTCTTTGATTCGCAGACATGTATAGGAGAAACACAAAATTGCAAAGTCATGCCTACTCTAGTTATATGAATTTTCATATGCACCAAAGTTTGTTTGGTTCCATGACATGAAAAACAAAGAATGATGAAAAGAGGTTTGAGGGACATTGGATTTGCTATGAAGTCTAGTGCAAAGGATTCTTTAGGAGAAAATTCCATGGGATTTAATTTTACGAACCAAATAACCGCTATAGGGAAAAATTAGTAAGGATTTGAATCCTCCAATATCGCTATGATAATTCTTTTGAATCAAGGAGGCCATTATTATTGATCAAATGTTGTGATTTAACATCTTGTTTCTCACACAAAGTTGGATTATTTTCACTAGACAACTTGGCAGATGTGACGATCTTGTCACGACGTCGGTATCTAGCAGTCACTGTGTGAGCCTGTGCATGTATGTATTGTAATATGGTGTTTCCAGACTAAGTGAAAAAATCAAGACAAGATGCTTCTAAGCCTTAGTCCTTGCACTAGTGGAAAACGGGCCTTTGGTCAGGGCCTTTAGTCCCGGCCGTTATCTGGGCCGGGACTAAAGGCCTGGCCACGTCGCCCCAAATTAGGCACCCGCACGGCAGCCTTTAGTCCCGGTCGGTTACAACCCTTTAGTTCCGGTCTGAGACACAAACCGGAACTAAAGGTCTATGCGGTTAGTGGCCCGCATATGCACCCCCTTTAGTCTCGGTTTGTGTCTCAAACCGGGACTAAAGGCTTCTGCCTATATATATGGCCGCCGCCCCTCTCCCCTCTCCCTTGTATTTTTCTTGGATGGAGGAGTGTGGGTTTGTGCTAGTTTTGTATTTTATTCCTATACACTAGAGGTGTTTGTTGAAATGTGTGTTAGAGCGATGCCACCGAACACAACTACGATATGAGGTGATCGAGCCACGCTTAAGCCTCTTCCTCTTTATTTCCACTTGTTCTAAAAGGTTAGCAACTATATATTTTCTCGTTTAGACCATGCGGTACTAATTTTAGGATCGTGATTGCGTTTGATATACTGTTGTATGACGCAGATGAGCCATCCATGGATGTACGGTGATCGACGCACAACCGCTTACAAAGAAGGTGTGCATTCTTTTTGAGATGCGGCCGAGGCGAACAAGCATGGTGGTGGCTTTATGTTTTGTCCATGTGTTGAATGTTGGAATAAGAAGGATCACACTTCCTCAAGAGTCATTCAGAGCCACCTGCTTCGGTCTGGTTTTATGTCTAGCTATAATGTTTGGACCAAGCACGGAGAAAGAGGGGTTATGATGGAAGACGACGATGAAGAAGAGAACGATGATGACAACTACCGATCTATATTCACTGAGTATGCTGATACCGCAATGGAAGACAATGAAGAAGGCCAGGGTGAAGAATAGGCACCCGATGAGCCCACTAATGATCTTGGTCGGCTCATTTCTGATGCACGGCAAGGCTGCGACACAGAAAAGGAGGGTTGCAGTTCGATCAGATGTTACAGGATCACAACAAATTATTGTACCCAACTTGTGAAGATGGCCAGAAGAAGCTGGGTAGCACACTGGAATTGTTGAAGTGAAAGGCAGAGACCGGTGTGACTGACTTGTCATTTGAAAAGTTGCTGGTACTGATGAAGAAGATGCTTTCAAGAAAGAACGAATTGCCCGCCAGCACGTACGAAGCAAAGAAGCTTGTGTGCCCTCTAGGATTAGACGTGCAGAAGATACATGCATGCCCTAATGACTGCATCCTCTACCGCGGTGAGAAGTATGAGAATATGGATAAATGCCCGGTATGCACTGCATTGCGGTATAAGATCAGAAAAGATGACCCTGGTGATATTGAGGGCGAGCCACCCAGGATGAGGGTTCCTGCCAAGGTGATGTGGTATGCTCCTATAATACCACAGTTGAAATGTCTGTTCAGAAATAAAGAGCATGCGAAGTTGTTGCGATGGCTCATGGAAGATCGTATGAAAGACGACAAGTTGAGGCACCCCGCTGATGGTCGGCAGTGGAGAAAAATCGAGAGAGAGTTCCCGAGATTTGCAGGTGATGCAAGGAACTTATGGTTTGGTTTAAGTACAGATGGCATGAATCCTTTTAGGGAGCAGAGTTGCATTCACAGCACCTGGCCCGTTACTCTATGTATCTACAACCTTCCTCCTTGGTTGTGCATGAAGCAGAAGTTCATTATGATGCCAGTGCTTATCCAAGGTCCAAAGCAACCCGGCAACGACATTGATGTGTACCTAAGGCCATTAGTTGATGAACTTTTATAGCTATGGGCCGAACCAGGTGTACGTGTGTGGGACGAGCACAAACAAGAGGAATTTGACCTTTGAGCGTTGCTTTTTGATGCGGGCAGGATAACCACCCAGTTGGGAACCCCAAGAGGAAGGTATGATGAGTATAATAGAAAATTTTCCCTCAGTAAGAAACCAAGGTATATCGAATCCAGGAAAAAGCCAAACTCCAGAAGGTGATGCTGACTAGCCTACTAACACTCCAACAAGGGCGCCGTTAATGATTCTTGTTGACTCGTCTTCAACTAGTAGCAACGCGGAACCTGCACACAACACAACCAAATACTTTGCTCCCAACTTACGATGAGGTTGTCAATCTCACCGGTTTGCTTGAAACAAAGGTATGAGCGTATCGAGTGGTAAATAGTAATAGTATGCGAGTAAAGTAAACAATGCGAGTAAAGTAAACAGGTGATAGCAATATAAAGGAAATAGGACCGGGGTCCACAGTTCACTAGTGGTGTCTCTCCATAAGATAAAATAACACATGCTGGGTAAACAAATTACAGTTGGGCAATTGATAGAATAAAGACAACGTGCATGTCGAGAGGATCACTATGAGATTTACTCTGGGCATTACAACAAGATACATAGACCGCCATCCAACTGCATCTATGACTAATAATCCACTTGTGGCGAATCAATCCAAGAACTCCACAAGTATTAAGTTGCAAACAACAGATAACTGCATTAAGCAAAGTGTGTAATGTAAACAAAGCATATGCCCTCGAGCATATGAATGTTGTTTTCCCCCTAGTAGCAACAACACATCTACAACCTTAGAGGTTTCTGTCACTCTCCCAGATTAAATTGAGGCATGAACCCACTATCGAGCATAAATACCCCCTCTTGGAGTCACTAGCAACTACTCGGCCAAGATAGCTACTAACAACGGAGAGCATGCACGATCATAAACAACATAGAGATAACATAAGATAATATTCAGCACATCAACTCAATCATAACACCAATATTCATCGGATCCCAACAAACACAACATGTAGAATTACATAAAGGTAGTCTCGATCATGTAAAGCAGCTCACGAGATCTAAACATGAAGCACATGGTGGAGAAGACAACCATCTAGCTACTGCTATGGACCCTTAGTCCAAGGTAGACTACTCACTCATCGCGCCGGAGGCAAGCATGGCGATGAAGAAGACCTCCGGTGGTGATTCCCCTCTCTGGCAGGGTGCCGGGAAGAGCTTCTGGACTCTCCCAATCTTTGGGTCGACGGCGGCGGCGGATCGCGATGTGTTCTGGAAAAGTGATCGGGTATTTAGGTTTTTCCCGTCGGGGGGTCTTTATAGGCGAAGGGGCAGCGTCAGAGGTGGACCAGGGGGGCCACACCACCAGGGGGCGCGGGCCAGCCCTAGGCCGCGCTGCCCTATGGTGTGGCCGCCCTCTGGCTCGGATCCATCTCCTCTTCGGTCTTCTGGAAGCTCCGTGAAATATCTGGACGTCTGGCTTTTGTTTCGTCCAATTCCGAGAATATTTCCTATGTAATATTTCTGAAACACAAAAACAGCAGAAAACAAGGAACTGGCACTGTGGCATCTCGTTAATAGGTTAGTTCCGGAAAATGCATAAAAATGCCACAAAGTGTAACGAAACACTAAGAAAATGGTGTAAAAACAAGCATGGAGCATCAAAAATTATGGATACATTGGAGACGTATCACTTTTCGTAACCATCAATGATTGGCCTGCTCTTAGTAACATTTTAGGACAGTCAAACAAGGGATACAATGCATGCACGCACTATTTGGATCAGACAGAAAGTATATATCTGGACAAATGTAGGAAGAATGTGTACCCATACAATCGTCATTTTCTTCCGCCCAAGCATCCCTTAAAGAAAAAAGGCAAGCATTTCAATGGCAAGACAGAAACCCGGGGGAAGCTTGTCACCCGTACTGGTGCTAAAGTATTTGATATGGTCAAAGATTTAAAAGTAATCTTTGGAAAGGGTCCTGGCTGCCAACCTGTTCCTAACGGCCCTGATAAGCGCGCACCCATGTGGAAGAAGAAATCTATATTTTGGGAGCTACCCTATTGGGAAGTCCATGAGGTCCGCTCCGCAATCGACGTGATGCACCTGACGAAGAATCTCTGTGTGAATATTCTAGGCTTCCTGGGCTTGTATGGGAAGTCAAAAGATACACCGAAAGCACGGGAGGACCAAGAACGTCATAAAGGACGAGACGGCATGCATCCAGGGCAGTTTCAAGGGCGTGCCAGCTACGCTCTTACCAAGGAAGAGAAGGAAATCTTCTTTGAACTCCTTTTCAGTATCAAGGTCCCGACTGGCTTCTCGTCGAATATAAAGGGAATCGTAAATATGAAAGACAAAAAATTCCAAAACCTAAAGTCTCATGACTACCATGTGCTTATGACGCAATTGCTTCCGGTTGCATTCAGGGGAATTCTACCGGAAAATGTTCGCCTGGCAATTGTGAAGGTATGTGCATTCCTCAATGCAATTTCTCAGAAGGTAATCGATCGAGAAAGTCTATCAGGGTTACAGATTGATATGGTCCAATGTCTGGTCAGCTTCGAGTTGTTGTTCCTGCCATCCTTCTTCAATATAATGACACACCTCCTAGTTCACCTAGTCGAAGAGATTAGAATTCTCGGTCCTGTGTTTCTACACAATATGTTCCCCTTCGAGAGGTTCATGGGAGTCTTAAAGAAATATGTTCGTAACCGTGCTAGGCCAGAAGGAAGCATCTCCAAGGGCTATGGAACAGAGGAGGTCATTGAGTTTTGTGTAGACTTTCTTCCTGACCTTAAGCCAATTGGTGTTCCTGAATCTCGGTACGAGGGTAGACTGACAGGAAAAGGCACACTAGGAAGGAAAGCAAAAGTATGTATGGACAGGCATTCATTCACTCAAGCACACTACACAGTTCTTCACAATTCCACCGTGGTGGCTCCGTATATCAAGAGACGCAAGAATATTCTACGCTCCGAAAACCCGGGGAAGGCTGACTCTTGGATTAAAGGGGAACACGAGAAGACTTTCGGCAGTTGGTTGCAGACACATCTCATGAATAACAACACCGTTCGAGATCAGCTGTACTATTTGGCCAGGCCACCATCTTTGACAATATGTACTTTCCAAGGGTATGAGATAAATGGGAATACATTTTACACGGTCGCCCAAGATAAAAAGAGCACCAACCAAAACAGTGGTGTCCGCTTTGATGCAACAGACTATAATGGGCAGAAGGACACATATTACGGGTACATAGAGGAGATATGAGAACTTGACTATGGACCTACTTTTAAGATCCCTTTTTTTCGGTGCAAATGGGTGAAGTTGACAGGAGGCGGGGTAGTTGTAGACCAAAAGTACGGCATGACAACAGTGGATCTCAACAATCTTGCGTACATGGACGAACCATTCGTCCTAGCCAACGATGTCGCTCAGGTTTTCTATGTGAAGGACATGTCTACAAAAACGAGAAAAAGAGATCAGCAAAAGAAGACATTGTCCAATGAGCCAAAGCGCCACATAGTTCTTTCAGGGAAAAGAAACATCGTGGGAGTAGATGACAAGACAGACATGTCAGTAGATTATAATAAGTTTCATGAAATTCCACCCTTCAAAGTGAAAACTGACCCAAGCATCCTACTGAATGATGAAGATTCTCCATGGCTACGACCCAGAAGAAAACAGAAATAATAGATAGGAATGTTGGTGCAATTATGTAATAATGTATTAAACCTTTTATGTAATGAGCAATTATTTATTCATAAGGGAGAGGTAGTATTGCAAGTCGGTGTGGCGAATTAGGATTATTCCCTCTCCGTGCGTATTAGACTTACAAAATGGCAAAATTGTTAATATTTTGACAAGTTAAAACAATTATTTTATAAAACAGTGGATGGATTTGAATTATTTATTCAAATTCAAGCACTTTTCATGTTGAAAGTTTAATGAGCTTCAAAAATATGCAAAAAATATTAGTTAATCTATTATTTAATTGAAAATGGCAATTTTGTTAATAATTTGATAAGTTAGAACAATTATTTTATAAAACATAAAATAGATTTGAATTACTTATTCAAATTCAAGCACTTTTCATGTTGAAAGTTTAATAAGATTCAAAAATATACAAAAAATTAGTTAATCTATTTTTTAATTCAAAATAGCAAATTTGTTAATAGTTTGATAAGTTACAATAATTATTTTACAAAACTGATAATTGATTTGGAATACTTTTTCAAATTCAATCCTTATTCATGTTGAAAGTTTCTCAAATTCAAAAATATGCAAAAACTGTTTCATTCAAATATTCAAATATTCAAAAATACAAAACAGGCAAAACATCCCTGTTTGGGACCCTCCCACGCATTTTTTGGCCTTTAGTCCCGGCCCAAACCACGGACCGGGACTAAAGGTCCATTTCTATGCGCGCCGCACCCAACCCCTTTAGTCCCGGCTCGTGGGTCAAACCTAGACTAAAGACCCCCCTTTAGTCCCGGTTTGAGCCACGGGCCGGGACTAAAGGTGGGAGGGGGGGTATATATACCCTTCTTCTTCCCCGGTCGGTTCCACCGATCGGGACTTAGCCGTTTTCGCGCGCGAGGAGATCAACGAGATGCCGTCAGGCTGTTCGCCGCCGCCGCGCCCGCCGCCCGCAGCACCGCCCGTACCGAAGCGCCGCCGCCGCCCAAAGCGCCCGCCGACCTTGCCGCCTGCACCGAAGCGCCGCTGAGCTCGCCGCCCACACCTCGCCGCCCGCACCTCGCCGACCTCACCGCCCGCACCTCGCCGCCCGCACCTCACCGCGCGCTAGGGTAAGTTTTTTAGTTAGTTTTTTTGTTAAGTTTTTTTGTTAGTTTTTTTGTTAGATATTAGGTTTAGGTTAGATATTAGGTTTAGTTAGATGAAGTTATTTGCTAGTTAATTTTAGTTAGATATTAGATTAAGTTAGATTAATATTTGTTGTATTTTAGTTAGATTAATATTTGTTGTATTTTAGTTAGATTAATATTTGTTGTATTAATTTAGTTAGATTAAGTTAGATTAATATTTGTTGTATTTTAGTTAGATTAAGTTATTTGTTAGTTAATTTTAGTTAGATATTAAGTTTTTTTAGTTAGTTTTTTTGTGAGTATTTTGTTAGTAGATTTTTAGGTAGATTTAATTAGCTTTTTGTTAGATATTTGTAAGTAAATTTTTTATGTTAGCACTTTACATGTTGAAAGTTAGGTTATTTTGTTAGGTTAATTGTTAGGTTATTTTGTTAGGTTAATTGTTAGCACTTTAATTGTTAGGTTATTTTGTTAGGTTAATTGTTAGCACTTTAATTGTTAGGTTATTTTGTTAGGTTAATTGTTTGTTAGTTAGGTTAATCAAATGTCGGTATTGTTCCATATAGCGTTCATAATTGAAATAGAAATATCGGTACTTTGCAGAAACTATGGATCCACATAGTAGGAACCTAGCAGAGGAAGAAATTCTCGAGGATATAATCAACGACGCTCCCGATGTTGAACTAGCTGAATCTCCATTGTCGTATTTGAATCCCTCCGGAGATGGAATGGAGGTCGACCGACATGAAGATGAAGCCGACGGGGAAGGCGATAGCTCCGATGATGGAGAAGGCGATAGCTCCGCTGATGGAGAAGCCGGTGGACAATTAACGAAGTCCGGCGAGGTATATATATATGAAGTTCAACAATCACTTGTAATATGTAAAAATATTGGAGATAGCTGTATTTGTATACATATACATTGATGAATGTTTCTCCTCTTAGGCCTCCACATCGAGCAAAGCTACGAAACGAGGCCCGACCAAAAAGTTGGATGTACGAACGTATTACACCTTTGAGGTCATATAGCCTACGGGCGAACCCAAGCTTCCTAAGAAGGCCGCCGACACATTCAAGAAACAATGCGGAGTTCTGGTTAGGGATCATGTCCCGATCAATGTTCGGGAGTGGAACAAGCGCAAAGGGGCAGACGATAGTGAGTATGTCGCCGAAAGGTACAAAGAGTCTTTGGAATGATCTCATGACACATTTCGACCTGCCAGAATGTGAGGATGAAGTCGCCGCAAGAGAATTGAGGGCCACAGTCAAGCAGTGGACTCTAAAGAAGATGGCCGAACTGTTCCGAGTGTGGAAGAAAAAATTATGGAAAAACTATCTGAAGACAAAGAAAGTGCCAGTATTCGAAGGGTATCTAGAGAAGCAGGCGAATCACTGGAAGGCATTTCAAGAGTACAAGGAGTCAGAAGATGCCAAGGCATTATCAGAAAAGAACAAGAAAAATGCCGATAAGAAGAAATATCACCACACGCTTGGGCCAGGGGCTACGAGACTGCCATCCCAAAGTGGGATAAGAAAGAGCAAGAGATGATTGCTAAAGGGATCACACCTGAACCCATCCGTGATGAGTGGGAAATGAGAGCAAGAAATTGGTTCCTTGCGCATGGTGGTTCATACGACAAACTAACAGGGGACCTTATCCGCAGTGACGGTCTTAGGATACCCAGGGAAAATTGGAAAAAAATAGTGAAAGAAATTAAAGAGGGAAAGAGACAGTTCACTCCAGATAGAGAGAAAGACTTGCTCATACTGGTCCTCGGGAATGACGAACACGGAGGACGAACGCGAGGCTTTGGTCCTTCTTACCCGTGGTGGCTTGGGTTTGCCAAAGACCAAGAGACATACAGAAGCTTAACGAGAGCAAAGAAGCGACAACAGGATGAGGAAAATGACAAGTTCAACCAGTTGCTTGCCAGACTTAACGAGCAACAACAACAGATTGACGAACTTAGAGGAGTAGTGCGCCAGTAAGATCCTGCACTCGATATTACCGCCGACCCATCTAAGAGAAAAAGCAGTGTGGCTGAATCAGAGGCCCCGACTGATGATGAACGACGAATGATAGAGGGCGGTCCCGGCTACCCTGTGGATGGAATCAAGGAGTCAATATCATGTGAACTCCATCAGAGAATGAAGAACATATCCATGAAGGTGGCCGTCGGACAAGCTTTACCTTCTGGCCCTGATGTACGCTGGCATGGCCATGAGATTCCAGCTGGCTATGCTAAAGTCAGGGTGGATGAAATCGTGATGGGGTTTCATGATATGGAGCTTGACATCGTTGGACCCGAAGATGAGAGGACACTCGGAGAAGTACTGGGTGGAGTCATTCTATGGGACAAGAACTACATCAAGCTTCCAGGCTCGGCCCCAAGGACAACACTGCCTCCGAGTCGTCGCAGGTTGATACGTCCATTTTGCATCACTATTTTGTATCATAATTTACTGTTATTCATTGATATATTTCATATTTAGAGATGATACTTATGTTGTTTCCTCTGTTTTTACATGTTTGATGATCACTGGAGGATTTGCTGCCGGAGTCAGGATTCTGCTGGAAAAAGGACCGTCAAGACACCATATTTCGGAAGATTAGGAAATTCCAGAAAATACCAGAAAATTATATTTTACCAGAAGATTGAAGAAGCCAGAAGGAGGAGGCGAGAGGGGCCACAGGGCAGCCTCACCACCAGGGGGTGCGGCCCAGCCCCTGGCCGCGCCGCCCTATGGTGAGGGCACCCTGGCCCACTACTGCCAGAGCCCCTTCGCGTATTTCATCGCCCCCGAAAACCTAAGTCAAGGGGGGGGCAGAGATAGACACCGCCGCCTCTGCGGGGCGGAAAACACCAAAGAGAGAAAAGCTCTCCGGCAGGCAGAAATCTGTCGGGGAAATTCCTTCCCAGAGAGGGGAGATCATCGCCATCGTCATCACCATCGCACCGGACTTCATCGGGATCATCATCATCATCATCATCTCCATCACCAGCACCTTCATCTCCACCATCACCACGCCATCCCGCTGTAACATCTTCAGTTGAATCTTGTTAAATTCTTAGGGGAAACTTTCCCGATGTTGATTACTCTTTTGGTTGATGCTATTGAGTGGAACCGTTGAATTAAGGTTTATGTTCAGATTCTTATTTACCATTATTTCACCTCTGATCATGATCCATATGATGTCTTGTGAGTAGTTCATTTAGTTCTTGAGGACATGGGAGAAGTCAAGATGTTAGTAGTGGAATTATGTTAAGTAATATTTAGTGGTTTGATATTTATTTGTTGTGGTGCTATTTCACTAGTGGTGTCATGTGAATGTCGACTACATGATACTTCACCATTTATGGGCCTAGTGAGATGCATTGTGTATTTGGCTACCAATTATGGGGTTGCTGGAGTGACAGAAACGTAAACCTCCGTTGGGAAACCATTATACTAGGGAGCGTAGGATGTTAGAGTTTAAGGTTGTGGTTAGATTTATCTTAATTACTCTCTTGTATTTGCGGATGCTTGCAAGGGGTATAATCACAAGTTTGTATTTATCCTAGTAAGGGTAGTGCGCTAGCACAGGTTCACCCCCATAACACTTAACAAACCAATAAAGATTATTTAGCGGTATGAAGCGAAAGCTCTTGATAGAAACTCCCGTGTGTCCTCGAGAACATTTGGTTATCATAAGTTACACAACCGGCTTGTCCTTTGCTCAAGAAAGGATTGGGCCACTCGCTGCAATTATTACTACTGTCTTTTATTTACTCGTACTTTATTTACTTGCATTACCAAATACCTCTGAAAACCCGTTTGCTAGTATTTACAGTGAATTCTTGATCAAAACTACTTGTCAACACCTTCTGCTCCTCGTTGGGTTCGACACTCTTATTTATCGAAAGTACTACGATACACCCCTAATGTCTACGCACGCGTCTGTTCTTGTAGACAGTGTTGGGCCTCCAAGTGCAGAGGTTTGTAGAACAGCAGCAAGTTTCCCTTAAGTGGATCACCCAAAGTTTATCGAACTCAGGGAGGAAGAGGTCAAAGCTATCCCTCTCAAACAACCCTGCAATTACGATACAGAAAGTCTCTTATGTCCCCAACACACCCAATACACTTGTCAGATGTATAGGTGCACTAGTTCGGCGAAGAGATAGTGAAATACAAGTAGTAGTGATGATTATGAGTAGTAAACGTAATCTGAAATAAATATCGCTGCAAGCAAACATGTAACAAAATAGGAAGTAAACGGTGTGCAATACTTGGAAACAAGGCCTAGGGATCATACTTTCACTAGTGGGCACACTCTCAACAAATATAACATAATTGAACCAATAGATACTATCATCAATATGCAACTCAAAACAATTCTCCAATGGAAAACGAACACTAATCATGCGTAGGGATATGAAGCACTCCTCAAAGTCCGTATGTACCCAAACTAGATTGTCCCACACTATCACCGTGAACGCACTAGATGGTTCCAACAAACACCAACAATTCATAGAGACGTTAACCAAAAAGACACACATAATGAGCACACTAGTCACCTTCCCATTACGATACGAGGTGTCTCCGGAGTTTACAATAATAAAGCACTAGAGTAGCATAATATCTGAATAATAACATCTACCAATTCAACTAGATACAAAGCTGACGATCACATAAAGATCACATCATGGGAGAGAGAGGTGAACCACATAGCTACCGGTAGAGCCCTCAGCCCCGGGGGAGAACTACTCCCTCCTCATCATAGGAGACAGCAAGGTTGATGGAGATGGCGGTGAGGTCGATGGAGACAGCAGAGACGGCGATGGAGACCGATGGAGATGGCTCCGGCGGCACTTCCCCATCCCGGCAGGGTGCCGGAACAAAGACTTCTGTCCCTCGAAATTTGTCTTCGACGGCGGCGGAGCTGCGGAACTGTTCTGGGAAAAACGCCGATTGTTTTAGGGTTTTCTGTCGGGAGGCTTCTTATAGGCAAAGGGGCGTCGTCAGGAGTGGACCAGGGGCTTCTCACCACAGGTGGATGCGGCCAGGGCCTGGGCCGCGCCCCCTGGTGGTGAGGGAAGCCTCTGGCCCCTCTCCAGCTCCCGTTCGGTCTTCGATACTCTTCCGGGAAAAATAGGGGTTCTGGAACTTGTTTCATCCAATTCCGAGAATATTTCCTATGTAGCATTTCTGAAACACAAAAACAGCAGAAAACAGGAACTGGCACTGTGGCATCTCGTTAATAGGTTAATTCCAAAAGATGCATAAAAATGCCACGAAGTGTAACGAAACACTAAACAAATGATGTAAAAACAAGCATGGAGCATAAAAAATTATGGATACGTTAGAGACGTATCAGCATCCCCAAGCTTAACTCCTGCTCGTCCTCGAGTAGGTAAGTGATAACAAAAGAAATAATTTTTGAGGTGACATGCACCTACACAATCTTGATCATCTATGTAAGCGTTGTGCGCTGGGATCAAAAGAACTTAAAACATGGGCATGAAAGATATAATCTTGATAGAAGAAACTTAGCAACCATGTTATAACATGAAAATGAACACAAACAAAAGATCATGAAAATGAAACAATGAAACTCAAACGTGTGTTCAAATCATAAGGAAAACATACAAATGGTTTTTGGCTTATCCTTCATGGAGAGCAAAACATAAATGCATAGGACACCTTCAAGTTTAAGAGGGCGACTAGATACAAGTAATTTATGAACAAGTGAAACCAACAATATGAATCAATCAATGAAAACTTTGGGACAATGCACATTATACTCAGAATGACAACTATGCTCTCTTAATGGTGCATAAAGATAGAAGGTGGTGACTCAACATAAAAGTAAAAGAAAGGCCCTTTGCGGAGGGAAGCAGTGATTGCAAGTTTTATAAACCTTCAAAAATTATGGTACTTACCAGCTTTGAGCTCTCATTGCCCCCATCATAAGCATCTTGAATGGTTAAAGTTAATGCGAGAACACTTATGCTGCATATGCTTGACAAATCATAAGTTGAAAACCTCGTGTCCTGTTAAATACGAATACCCAAACCTCATGCTACTCGACTTAGAGTCCCAAGCAAGCTCTTGTCATTGTAAATATATGTGTATCATCGAGAACCGCCAACGGGGTACCTCCGTGTCCGATGACATGGAACAAGCCCACATCAAAATGATAGGACAAACAGACAATGAACACCTTGGTATCTCTTTTATTTACCATTGGTATAGCTTTTTATTGTGAGATGCGTCGTCGAATGTTCACTATGGGTATGCTGTAAATTTCCACCATGAATTATGCATGGCTTAGATTAGCGGCCCGGGCATTTCCCTAACACATATAAAAACTCTATGATACCACAAGATTCCCAACTTATTTCACATCGCGAGTATCCATAAACAAAAGATCACGATATCAACTCAAATAAAAGATAGTGCAATGTTGAAAGCTTGCCCCATGACGGCATGGCTGGGCTAATTCCCAACTTACAAATTGCAAACATAACAACTCAACATAAGAGACCACAATGTCAAAATTTTAAAGCCAGAAAAGTAAAGTGTGCCATCCGGTTCGTGAGAGCTTTACTGACCAATTTTCGCATAACACCAAAAGAGTTTAATCTGAAGGATAGATAAAAGCAAGTCAAATGTACTTTGGAATAGCAAATTGCTAATAGGTATGTATGGTGGAAACTTTGGAACAACTTGGTTTTTAGGAGTTGGATGCACGAGTAGAGCTCTTACTCAGTACAGAATGAAGGCTAGCAAAAGACTGGGAGCGACCAACTAAGAGAGCAATAACGGCCATAATCATGCATAGCGACAAAGCGACATTAAAAGAAGCATAAGATGGTATCAAAAGTCAAAAACTAAATGATCATAGAGGCAATGGCAACTTTGTATGAGTCAAACATGTGTGAGCATGCGCCAAGTCAACCCAAATAAAGCATCAAAGGAGAAAACCAAAATAATGCTTCCAAATAATTAAAACAACGCATGATTTTTTCAAAGGCTCATTAAGCAATCTCAGTTATTTGAGACAAGTCATGCTACAGCAAAACCACTAAGCATACCATCAAAAAGACATCAAGCATGACATGCAAAACCCTAGGCCGCAGTCTACACAAGCTCCTTTTTGTACCACTTTTTTGCATAAAGCTTTTTCTCTTTTCCAACACCATTCAAACCTTTTTGAGGAAACTATTTTGATGAATACCAACATGGACCAGAGGTCCAAATACACCTTTATGCAAAGATAAAACAATATCTGAACAAAAATCAAGGCGAAAAACAAAAGCTAAACGCAGTAGCAGAAAAAGAGAACACTCGTTGAACGATAAGAGTGAAAAGTAGAGTGTTCTTGGCAATTAAAAACGGAGTTCATTTCCCTCCAAAACAACATGATGTGATCAAACCGTTTATTGCAGCAAACAAAACAAAAGGAAAACTGAAAGCAAAAACAACTGACGCTCCAAGAAAAATGCATAGTGCATGAAACAATAAAAATATAGTGTTTTGAAAGGTGACATGATTTTTGCCGATGAAGAAGGGGTGCCTCGGGGACATCCCCAAGCTTTCACGCTTGTACCTCTTTTATATTTCTTGGGGTGCGTGCGCATCCCCAAGCTTGAGCTTTTGTCCATTCTTCATCTCATCTCATCATTCTCTAATCCCTACACTTGAAAACTTCCTTCATACAAAACTAAACACAATTCTATTAGCAACATTAGTGTAAGCATAATAATGAATCAACCCTTTTTGCTTAAGATTTCAACTCAAACCCACCACATATTAAAGCATCTAATACTGTAGCAACTTCCTCAAAAAGTTCCCGACAAAAAAACTCAAAAAGAAAGCGATCGAGAGGCAAACACAAATAGTGGCAGAAATCTGTTAAAACAGAACAGCTGACAAGGGTCGAATTTTTTGGAGGGTTTTCTGTTGCTCAAATCAAAAGGTGTTCAACTAATGAAAGTTTGGATATAACCTGGGGCATATGCACAAGAAATCGCAGGTCAAAAAGATATTCTGAGAATTTTCATGAATTTTTACGGTGCAGCACCAAAAACTGTTTCAGGACAGCAACATCCCCAAATCTTACCTCACTCAAATTAGAGGCTTCTCTTGGCACAAAAACGAAATAAAAAGGATAAGGAGCGGTTATTACAGTAGTAATAACTTCCAAGACTCAAATAAAAGAAAAAGTACTGAAAGTAAAAACATTGGGTTATCTCCCAAAAGTGCTTTTCTTTAACGCCTTTGAGCTAGGCGCAGTAATTTGCAAAGATGCTCACGTGGGCGCCATAAAAGAGCTTAAGGCAAAGGCGCCATATAAGAACTTGAAGCAATAGAGAGCATCAAAAAGCAAATGTGAAAGATATTTAAATCTGAACCACTTCCTATGAAAAATAGTCTTGTAAAGAGACAAGTCATGAAAGCGCAAAGCAAAAAGCATAGGAAGGCAAAACAAGTACAACTTCAAGAGTTGCAACATAAAGAGGGGAAACTCAATATTGTTGAGATCCATCAAACCATGTTTCCCTCTCTCATAATAACTTTCAGTAGCATCATGAATAGAACTAACAATATAACTATCATATAAAGCATCCCTATCATGAGCCACATGTATAAAAGAATTAATACTCCCTACATGAACAATCGTAGTAGGAGCAGATTCAACAGAATAATTATTCTCACCACCATAATCATCAAAAACATGATGCATATTGTAATTATAACTAATTTTCTCCTCAAAAGTAGGTGAACTAAAAACATTATACTCATCATTGTAACCATCATAGACTAGAGGTTTAGTATCATCACAAGCTAGAGAACAACTATTTCACAAAGCATAATCATCAAACATATCATCATAAGAAGGAACATGGATAGTACTAATGGTACAACAATTATTAACCTTAGAATTGGTACCAAAAAGATTTTTAATATCAAAAATAGAATGCTTTTCCCAATCATGATCACTAACATAGATAACAGGCATGGGAACATCATCCCAATCAGAATTATCATAATCTATAGCAGGATCATAATGCTTAGGGGAAGATACCGTGTCCTCTCGCCTTTTACTCCTCTTTTTCTTCTTCTTCTTCATACTCTTCTTACTCTCTCCTTTAGGAGGGAGAGACTTGAAGGGCATCTTCTCCACATATCCTTTAGGAGGGAAAGGCATCTTTTCCACATAATCTGGTTTGCTGACAGAAACAATAGAAGAAACTTTGGAGGATTCCTCCTCTCTATTAATAAGATCGAATCATCTATTAGTCATGTCATAGCTTGGCAAAACATCATGTTTTATAAGATTTTGTATGCAAGTATTTGTGAGGCAATCTTTAGCACAATAGAGACGACAACCACGAAGGGTGCTATTAATATCAACATCTCTCATATCAACCAAAGAAATCTTTCTAGACATCTCTTCACACTCCAAAAACAAAGCTCATCATGCTGATTGAGAGTAATCTTATCATCACAATACAAATTTGCGGTACTCATTCGATTAATTGGGCATTGAAAATTAAAGTGACCCATTTTATCGCAAAGTTCACAAAGAAAAAGATAAAGCTCACAAACCCTTTCACCAAGCTTGTCTAGATCCCTGAGCCACATTCGGGTTTCTTCATTTGTGTGGTGGACACAATAATCTTCCTTGTTGTAACTCTGTTCACAAGGTCTATGTACTCCACAAAAATTAACATGCTTATAGGAAATAGGACTTTCAGAAGTTCGAGCATGTTTATTGCAATCATTAACAACAATATCATTTTCTACGCAAGTGTCCTTAAAAGGTTCATGATACACATCCCCATTTCCTTTAGGAACATTAATATGGGAAGCAAAGGTTTTAAAGCAATCAATCATAATTTGAGGATCAAGACCATACTTAGCACTAAGCTCTTGAAAATCACCAGTTTCAGTGAAAGACTTAATGCAATCAAACTCGTAATTCATACCTGATCCTTTATCTTTGTCGCTATCCCAACCTTCAATATTGTTTTGAATTGTTTCAAGCAAATCCCACTTGGTGTCAACATCCTTGCTTGTGAAAGACCCATCAAAGCATGCATCTAGATAGTCCTTGTAATATCCTGAAAGCCTTGCATAAAAATTATTAATAACAATATTACGGGGAAGATCATGAATAGGACATTTGTGCATTAGCAACTTCAATCTTCCCCACGCTTGGGCAATGCTTTCTCCCTCATGCGGATGAAAATTATAAATGTAATTCCTATCTTTATAAACCTCACTCGAAGGAGAGAATTTAGAATAAAAGAGAGGTACAATTTCCTCCCAGTCAATAGATCGACCATCCTTCAGTGTTTTATACCATTCCTCGGCTCTGCCTTTC
This sequence comes from Dactylis glomerata, assembly GCA_007115705.1. Taxonomy (NCBI): domain Eukaryota; kingdom Viridiplantae; phylum Streptophyta; class Magnoliopsida; order Poales; family Poaceae; genus Dactylis; species Dactylis glomerata. The sequence continues at coordinate 283,660 of QXEO01000155.1, read as the reverse complement.
AATGATAAAGAGAATAGCTTCTTCTTAACTTGGTTCACTGAAATACCTGCACACTTGAACAACTCGCATAATTCTTGTATAAAAAGCAAATGATCACCAGGATGGACAGTTCCATCTCCTAAATAGCAGTTATCCATAGCACGTTCAACAATCTTCATAGGTATTTTAAAAGGATGAGGAGCACAAGCATCATAAGAAACATCACATATGGGAGATAAAATATCATCAGAGCAAACTTTCTCCACTAAAGCTGGGGAACTAAAAATATCATGCTTAACAAAACCAGCTTCCCCAAGCTTAGACTTTTCTATAGCCTTAGCAATAACGGTATTCAAAGCATTCATACTAATAACATTGCTATGCGAAATAAGCTCCAAAGGTTTTTCAATTTTCTCTTCAAATCTAAACTCAGGAAAAAGACTAAAGAACTCTTTACTTTCCATTAAGCCTAACTAGTGAAAATAAAAACAAGAAACAAAAAGATATAATTGCAGAATCTAAAGGAAATAACTTCGAGCACTCACACAGGAGGATGCGAGTACCTTTTACCTTACATCCTCGGCAACGGCGCCAGAAAAGAGCTTGATGTCTATGCACGCATCTGTTCTTGTAGACAGTGTTGGGCCTCCAAGTGCAGAGGTTTGTAGAACAGCAGCAAGTTTCCCTTAAGTGGATCACCCAAGGTTTATCGAACTCAGGGAGGAAGAGGTCAAAGCTATCCCTCTCAAGCAACCCTGCAATTACGATACAGAAAGTCTCTTGTGTCCCCAACACACCCAATACACTTGTCAGATGTATAGGTGCACTAGTTCGGCGAAGAGATAGTGAAATACAAGTAGTAGTGATGATTATGAGTAGTAAACATAATCTGAAATAAATATCGCTGCAAGCAAACATGTAACAAAACAGGAAGTAAACGGTGTGCAATGCTTGGAAACAAGGCCTAGGGATCATACTTATTAATCGTGAGGTAAGGGCAGCTTAATGAAATCCACTTAGCATTTCCTATAAATCCTGTGGGTCAAAAGGTTGTTGGGTCTTCATCATTTCTGATCACTCTCTCTTTGCTCTTGAAGTCTTTGTCTCATCGGGTTGACTCTTGTTGGAAGATTTCTGGATCAGGTGAAGAGACTCTCTTTCGATGGTAGCGGTCGTAGTTGACATCCAAGGTTGAAGCCGTGAAAAATATTGAGTCCCTAATCTTTTCATCCAAAAGTTCTTCAGTCTTAGGTCGGTATATCGTCCATAGTATACATTTGAAGTGGATGAGGAATTGAGTAAAACAAATCTTTGAAAAGACTTTGTAATTAAAGAGGTAAATAAATTCTTTCTCAAAATCTCTTGAGAGTATAAGTTGAGAGTGTAAGATATTTGAAGTGAATAAGATGGGAGTATAAGTTGGGCTTTGGGTACCAAAGCAAATAAATTTCTCTTGTAGAAATAAGTTTTTGGTCAACATATCACTTTCTTAGCTAACGACCATGCTAACTAAGGTCTCCTAAGGTCATGATAGTCCTGATATCAAACTGGTGATATCAGAGATATCATTTTCTAACGACCATGCTAACTAGGGTTTCCTAGAGTCAGCCTAGGCTCTGATACCAACTTGTAACACCCCCGCAAATTTATAACAAATTCGAAGTGCCCGTTATGTAATCCATCACAATCCCAGAATCATTGTTGTGATTTACATAACGTAGTTGATATCACAGTCATAGCTATTAATAGTAAATAAAGGGAATTACATAGGTGGTCGCACAGACCAAACCTTACAATACATCAATATGCAGCGGAATAACCCTTTGGGGTCCATATTGTCAAGCTTCAACCGCACAGGCAGAGCCGACAGTAGGAAACGAGCCTAATTCGCAAAGTCGTCAATGATTCCTTCCTTCTTGATTTTTCTCCTTCAAGTCTGGCCAAGTTAATAGCCAGGGACAGAGCCATGAGTACATTGCATGCACTCGCAAACCATCTTATAAACGAATAGAGAATGCATAGTTCATATAGTGGTCTAAGCTCTAGGTTCATTTGCATAAAGCAGAATTTCCTTTCAAAGATCTTTTATCTAAAATGGTAAGAAAACATTTAGCTCTTTATAAATCCCTAGATGGAATCCCCCAAATGTCAATTCTTTTGTTCACCAAGTCACCTCCATGGTCATCGAAATTCATTGTCAAGTCACCTTTCTCAATCATTTTCAAAGTAAAACCTGATAACGGCCAAGTACAACCAATCCAACCGTCCATGACCGCGGACGCGGCTATTCGAATAGTTTTACACTCTGCAGAGGTTGTACACTTTACCCACATCATCCGACCACTCATCGTGTGGGCAACTTCCCCGCATAACGACATATGCCACGACAAGCAGCCGACCATTAATGTTTCACCTGCCCGCCTTAGCATAAACACTACCGCCTAGAGTTGTACCCCTCAACACCGGAGTCCAAGAAGCTGTCCGGAGTGTGCAAAGTTCCCAGCCGCTTGTCCCACCGGAATGCCACTAACCGAGGTAGAGTCCTACACCCGGTAGTCCATTTTCAATGAGGGCTCTTCGGCTTGTACCCCAACCACCTAAAAAGGAGGACAAGGCGAGCCTAGGCCGTAGCCACAGGGTGCCCTGGAAGAGGAGTCCCTGGTCGGACTTCTAGTTACAGTGTGTAGGGTCTACACTAAGGAGAAACAAACTACTCCACTAAGCCCCGTCCCATACCAGGGTAATGTGGTCGCACTGTATGGCTGGTCCAGTATGGTACTTCACGCATTTATCATTTTTGTCAAACCTTCATGTCACCTTCACCATGTCACCATTTTGTAAATAGTTTTCAAAGTCACCCTTGGGTAAGGTTGCCCATCTCCAAGGTTTGTATTGCAAAATCATCCTTGGGCAAGGTTGCCCCTTTCCAAGGTTTTCATTTCAAAAATCTTCATGATCTTCATTGGGGTTCCCACCTAGTCATTTTCCATGAATGCTTTCACCTCAAGCATAATCCTCATGAGGGCACAAGGATCTAGGTAGGTATATTGGATAGGCTTAGCTTGATGCTCTACTTAGCATCCACTAAGGAAAGGTTTCTCAAAGGTAGGCTAAGCTTGATGCACTTGATGTCATCCACAAAAAAAGAGTTGGATGCACTTGTTAAGAAAGACATCACTACTCATTTGCAACTTGGTAACAATTATTTTAGCATGCACTTTCATTTAAAAGCAAGTAAACATGCATTATAAAACTGGGTAATGGTATGATCAAAAGATGGCTTGCCTGGCTTGGCAATGTCAAAAGAGTCTTCAACTTCCTCTTGGATTGGTTGATCTCCATCTCCATTTCTTGGTGGACTTCGGGATCCATTCTCCTTACTCTCGTTGTCGTCTAATCGTCGAAAATCAAATAAGCATACAATCACCACACAATTCCCAAACAACACATATTCACTCAAATAAGGATCGTTGGGGTAAGGGAAACTATCTAGGAAGTCTATGGAGAGTGGCTTCGAAGATAATTGAGTTCCGATGAATGAGATTATTGAGTTGTTGTATCTAAGTAGGGTTTATTTATTTTGGATTATGAAAATATCTCCTGCAAGTCCTTTTTGACCAAGGTCGTGGACTACAAGTAGATAATCAAGATTATGGTTCAACCAAAGAGGCTTCATAGGATTTGGAGTCTTTTTCTTTTATCGAAGCTATTTCTAGTTTGCAAGTATTTAGTAATCAAGTTTGAATCTACAAGTACAATCTAGGAATCCTAGTTGACTTGGATCCAGGGTTATAGATCATATTTAGAAATGTGGTTGATTCGAATTGGTTTCATATCATTTCCATATTTTGAGATAGGTGTGCAAGTTTGAGTTTCTAATTACTACTATGTAGTATTAAATTTCCAAATACTTCCTACAAGCTCACATGGACTAAGATCAATACCTATAGATAGGTATTTGGAAATATGGTTTAACAATAAGAGTTCCATAAAAAATTTGATTATAGATTTGAGTTTAAGAAAATCCTATATGGCAATTGCCCATTTAACCATATAGGTAAATAGCATTTACTTTAAAAGGTTCAAAAATGAGATATAATGGTATAGGAAGATGGGTATCACTAATTGTGAATTTCTAAAGTTGGATTTATATTTTTAGGAATTTTATTTGAATTGATATGGATTTTCTAAGTTGGAAAAGCTCCTGTTTTGTTATTTTTACTGCAACCACTATGTAAATCTAATTGTGTTGAAACCACTTCTAATGGATAGCTTATGTTCTAAGGTTTCCGGAACATTTTCATTTGTTAAATTTGGGTTGGTAGAACTCCGGGAAAATTGAATCTAAGCAAGCATCTGAAAACTATTTCGAAAATTTGAAGAATCGGAATAACCCCCCTTTTTTTTAACCTGGGCCGGATACACAGACTGGCTGGGCCGGCCCGTTAGGCTGCAGTTGAGCGGTTGCAAGGAAAAAAAAAAGAAAATGCTGACAACGGGCCCCGCTGGTCAGATTTAATGAGCCGAATCGGTACGAGGTCTTCCTCTTCCTGGCGCTACTGGACGGAAACGAGGGAGAGGACTAGGAGGAGGCGGCGCTAGGGGAGCTCACCGGAGCGGCGGCGACCGGCGGCGAGGGCGCAGGGCGGCGGCGGGAGGTCTTCTCGGCCACCTCCAGCAGGCTCTGCATCGGGGGGGGCTCAGGACTGCTGGGAACGCGCGGTGATCTGCGGAGCGGTCGAGGTCGCCGAGCTCGACCTAGGGCACGGGAGAGAGGGAGACGTTGTCTAGGGAGGTGCTGGGTATGGGGTGAATCTTTTCAGGGAAGAAGGGCGGCTTTTTATAGACGGGAGAGGGAGCACCGGCGGTGTCCAGTGGCGGCCAGTTCACCGTGCGTGTCGGCCGTGGGAGGGACAAGGAGTGGTTCTGGCATGGGCGGCGGTTTACTGAGTGCTGTGGCTTGCTGCTGGCGCGATGGGAGGGGTCGAGATGGTCTGGTTCAGAGGGGGACATGGAAGGGGGTCCGGTGTGTTCTTCCTCTTCTCCTCCATGTTTCACGGCTGGGGCCTGGGCAGGGGAGACAGGGGGGTCGACAAGGAGAGTCCAGGGCACTGCTGGGAGGTCAGGGACTAGGGCTAGGGCTGCCAACCACTGTTGCAAACAGTTGCTTGAACTATTGCTGAATCCTGCCCACTAGGTGTTCGACACAAAGTCCGCAAGAGGTCAAAATTTGAATTTTCGAAATTTTCAAATTGGGTTGGTCATTATATTGGATAGGGATTGTAAAACAATTTTTGTTAGGTCAAGAGGTGGTGTTTTGCTCCAGGGCTATTTTGAATTTGGGGGTTGTCCTATGTTTGAGATTCAATCTTTTGCAGATGTTTGAGTGGGGTTAGCATTTGAATTTTGGGTTGAAGTTTGTTAGTCCAGCAAGAATGTAGGTTGATCTTGCTCAACCAACTTACCACACACTCAATTGATTTACAGATTGCTTATTTTAAGTGTCCAAAGTAGGGTAGTGGTTAACTTTTTCTAGATCATCTTTTCTTCTCTCTTTTCTTTATTTCTTTGGTTTCGGGTTTCTTGGTCCTGGTGGTTCACCTCTATTGTTTCTGTTGGTTAGGAGTGGTTTAACTAACCATTTCACAACTATTTGAAGGCACATGAAATCATAGAACAACATGTATTTAGAATACTATGTATGCATGCAATAATAGGTAAAAAGTTTTATCTTGGCCCAAAAGTGTTGGTTTTCTGGGAGATAACATGGAGTTGGGAATGTGTTTGTTTGGTCTAGAGGTGAGTTGTGGTGTCATTTCAATTTTGAATTTCAAATGGTATGTGTAACAGATTCAAACTTTGGCAGAATAATTAATAGAGTTCCAAGTTGATTTTTGTTTCAAACTCTATTGTATTTGCTTCTTTGTAACTTGTTCTTAGTGGTGGCGGAGAGATGCATGATGGTATAGTTCAAATATTGCTTAATATAAAAGGGCAAAGTAGTGTAATCAGTAATTTTTTTAAGATCACTACTTCCTCCTTTCTTACTTAGGTTTTTGTGTTGCAGTTTATTTTCTTGATTCTTTTCTATTTGTTTGTGATTGCTTGACTTAATTTTGGTTTGGCCATTGACCCAAATGGGTTTAGCATGTAACCATACACAAAATTTAATAGTTAGAAAACTATTTCAATTTAACAAAAATCTTTATTTAAAACTTTGGGCTCAAAGGATTTGTTTTTAAAAACCTTTCTCATACTCTTTTTATTTGAAGCATGGGAGCAAATGCTCAAATTCACAAGTTTTAAAAGACAAGAAATTAATCTTGTATTCAAAATAAAAGTTTTTGTTGTCTCCAAAAATTTGGTATTTTAATAAATCCATTTATTTCTATTTCCCAAAAATTTGGGTTGTTACAACTGTCCATCCGGGTGATCACTTACTCTTTATACATGAATTATGCGAGTTGTTCAAGTGTGCAGGTATTTCATCAAGCAAAGTTAAGAGGAAGCTATTCTCTTTATCACTGAAAGGCAGAGCTGAGGAGTGGTATCGGCTGCTTAAAGATGGTCCATCTATTGCATGGGAGGAAATTGTGCCTCTCTTTTATTCCAAGTTTTATCCTTCAAGTGAAATTCATAAAGATCGTAATCGAATATATAACTTTTGGCCTCATGATGGAGAGAGTATTGCCCAAGCGTGGGGGAGATTGAAGTTACTAATGCTCAAATGTCCCATTCATGAGCTCCCCAGTAATATTGTTATTGATAATTTTTATGCGAGGCTTGCTCTTCATGATAAGGATTATTTGGATGCCTCCTGTTTTGGATCATTTACTCATATGAAAGAAGATGCTAAGTGGAATCTCCTTGACCGTATTCAAGAAAATGCTGAAGGATGGGAAAATGACAAAGGTAGGAGGTCAGGTATAAATTATGATTATGAATGCATTAAAACTTTTATGGGAACCGATGACTTTCATAATGTTAGCACTGCTTATGGTCTTGATTCTCAAATACTTGCTAACTGTTTTAAGGCTTTTGCCTCTTATCTTGATGTTCCAAAGAAAGATTGGAACAAATATCATGCGCCTTATAAAGATTCTATTAGTCATATTCCTGCTGCAGCTACTGAAGTTTGTATTGTTGATAGCATTTTGCCTAAACCTTATTTTGAGAAGACACCTTTCCCTGCTAAGGTAAAAGAGCATTCTACTTTGGTAAGTGTGTCTAATAAAAGTACTAAGAAAGCTGTAGAACCTGATGAGCAAATTACTATTAAGTCTCCTGTGGCTATATTGAAGGACCTTGTTACTAAAGATGTAGGGGATGAATATATTATCTTTTGTGAAGATGCTACTAACATTATTTCACATCCTAATAGGCATAGGAAAACAAGTGTTCATGTTATTTCTGTCAGGATTGGCGATCATTGCTATTATGGTTTATGTGACATTGGTGCTAGTTCAAGTGCCATTCCTTTAGAGCTTTACAGAGAAATCATGCATGATATTGGCCCTTGTGAACTTGAGGATATTGATGTGGTTGTTCAGCTTACTAACAGAGAGACTGTTTGGCCTCTGGGTATTGTTCGAGATGTGGAAGTTCTTTGCGGTAAGACCAAATATCCCACTGATTTCCTAGTACTTGGTAAGGAAGCTAGTAAAACTTGTCCTATTATTTTTGGTAGACCCTTTTTGAATACTTGTGGTGCTGTGATAGACTGTAAGAAGGAGAAATTTTTCACTAAGTTTAATGGAGAATCTTATGAGTTCAATTTTTCCAAGTTTGCTAAGACTTCATATGAAAATGACATGCCTAATGAAAATTTTCAAGTTGAACAGCTTGCTTCTATTGGTCTTGCTCCTAATAATGCTTTGCAGCAATTCATGGAGGACCATGAAAGTGATGTCTACAGGAAGGAAAGAGAAGAGATTGACGATATTTTCTTTCGTCAACCACCATTGATCAAGCACAATTTACCTGTGGAGGATCTTGGTACCACTTTACCACCTAAGGAAGATCCTGTTTTTGAATTAAAACATTTACCTGATGATCTTAAATATGCTTATATAGATGATAAGAAAATATATCATGTTATTATCAGTTCTAAGCTTTTAGGAAAGGAAGAAGAAAGGTTATTGGAGATATTGAGGAAACATCGAGGAGCTATGGAATATACTCTTGATGATTTAAAAGGGATTTCTCCCACTTTATGTCAGCATGCTATTAATATGGAGGAAGACGCAAAGCCAGTTGTTGAACATCAACGCCGCTTAATTCCGAAGATGAAGGAAGTGGTAAGAAATGAGGTATTGAAGCTCCTTGATGTTGGTATTATTTATCCTATTGCTGATAGTAGATGGGTTAGTCCTGTTCATTGTGTTCCTAAGAAAGGAGGTATGACTGTTGTGCCTAATGAGAATAATGAGCTTATTCCTCAAAGGGCAGTAGTTGGTTATAGGATGTGCATTGATTTTAGAAAGGTAAACAAAGTTACCAAGAAAGATCATTATCCTTTACCGTTTATAGATCAAATGTTAGAGAGGATGTCTAAGAAGACTCACTTTTGTTTTCTTGATGGTTATTCCGGTTTCTCTCAGATTGCAGTTAGAAAGGAAGATCAAGAGAAAACCACTTTTACTTGTCCTTATGGAACTTATGCTTATAGACGTATGCCGTTTGGTTTATGCAATGCTCCTGCTACTTTTCAAAGATGCATGTCTGCTATTTTTCATGGTTTTTGTGAAGAAATTGTGGAGGTTTTCATGGATGATTTCTCTGTTTATGGAACTTCTTTTGATAATTGTTTGCACAATCTTAATAAAGTTTTGCAGAGGTGTGAAGAAAATAATCTTGTTCTTAATTGGGAGAAATGCCACTTTATGGTAAATGAAGGAATTGTCCTTGGACATAAAATTTCTGAAAGAGGTATTGAAGTTGACAGAGCAAAGGTTGAGGCAATTGAGAAAATGCCATGTCCCAGAGATGTTAAAGGTATTCGTAGTATTCTTGGTCATGCTGGTTTCTATAGGAGGTTTATTAAAGATTTCTCTAAGATTTCAAAGCCTCTTACTAATCTTCTTCAAAAAGGTGTACCATTTGTCTTTGATGATGATTGTAAGGAAGCTTTTGAAACTCTTAAGAAGGCTTTAACTACTGCTCCTATTGTTCATCCACCTGACTGGAATTTACCCTTTGAAATTATGTGTGATGCTAGTGATTTTTCTGTTGGTGCTGTTCTTGGACAGCGCGTAGATAATAAGTTGAATGTTATTCATTATGCTAGTTAGACACTTGATGCTGCTCAGAAGAATTATGCTACTACTGAGAAAGAGTTTCTTGATGTTGTTTTTGCATGTGATAAGTTTAGACCTTACATTGTTGATTCTAAAGTTACTATTCATACTGATCATGCTGTTATTAGATATCTTATGTCTAAGAAGGATGCTAAGCCTAGGCTTATTAGATGGGTGTTGCTTTTATAAGAGTTTGATTTGCATATTGTAGATAGGAAAGGTGCTGAAAATCCTGTGGCTGACAACTTGTCTAGATTGGAAAACATTTCTTTTGATCCTATTCCTGTTAATGATAGTTTTCCAAATGAACAGTTGGCTTCAATAAATGTATCTTCGTGAGACCTTCCTTGGTATGTTGATTATGCTAATTTTATTGTTTCCAAGTATTTGCCTCCAACCTTTACAGCTCAGCAAAGAAGAAAATTCTTTTATGATTTGAGGCATTACTTTTGGGATGACCCACACTTATATAAAGAAGGAATTGATGGTATTATGCGAAGATGTGTACCAGAGTATGAGCAACAAGAAATATTGAGAAAATGCCATGGAAGCGCTTATGGAGGACATCATGCTGGAGATAGAACCGCACAAAAGGTTCTACAATCATGTTTTTATTGGCCAACCCTCTTTAAAGATGCTAGAAGGTATGTTTTATCTTGTGATGAATGTCAAAGAGTAGGTAATATTTCTAGATGCAATGAAATGCCTATGAGTTACACTCTTGTTATTGAACTATTTGATTGTTGGGGATTTGACTTTATGGGTCCTTTTCCTCCTTCAAAAGGCTATACTCACATACTTGTTGCTGTTGATTATGTTACCAAGTGGGTAGAAGCCATACCTACAAAGAGTGCCGATGGTGAGACCTCGTTAAAAATGCTTAAGGATGTTATTTTTCCTAGGTTTGGTGTGCCTAGATATCTTATGACTGACGGAGGTTCTCATTTTATTCATGGCAGTTTTAGAAAAACTCTGGCTAGATACGACATTAATCATAGAATTGCTTCTGCTTATCATCCCCAAACTAGTGGACAGGTAGAGCTTTCAAATAGAGAGATCAAGTCTATCTTGCAGAAGACTGTCAATAGATCTAGGAAAAACTGGGCTAGCAAGTTAAATGATGCTTTATGGGCTTATAGAACTGCTTATAAGAACCCCATGGGCATGTCTCCTTACAAAATGGTTTACAGAAAAGCGTGTCACTTGCCCTTAGAATTAGAACACAAAGCTTTTTGGGCAGTGAAAGAGCTTAATAGGGATTTTAAACTTGTCGGTAAGAAAAGGTTGTTAGATTTGAGTTCTTTAGATGAGTGGAGGAACGAAGCTTACGAGAATGCCAGACTTTTCAAAGAGAAAGTCAAGCAATGGCATGATAAGAGAATTCTTAAAAGAGAGTTTCATGTTGGTGAGAAAGTTCTATTGTATAGGTCTCATCTCAGATTTTTTGCAGGAAAATTACTCTCTAAATGGGAAGGACCATATGTTATTGTGGAAGTGCACCGTTCAGGTACGATAAAGATTGCCTCATTAAAAGATGACACTACACAAGTGGTGAATGGGCAAAGACTCAAACATTATATTGCTGGAGATTCTTATAATGAAGATGTTGATGTTATTCAAACGGTTTCTCCGGAAGAATTCATCCAGGACAATATGCAGGAACCTGCAGAGTTTGTTTTCGAATAGGTAATAGTTCTAGTCAGAAAAGGTTCGCAAAAAACTTTTCTATTAATATTTTTATTGTTTTTGCTAAATATGAAAAATCATGAGACAAAAATGGGCAGGAGACGGAGTCTGGTGGCTCCTCACCACCAGGGGGCACGGGCCCACCCCAGGCCGCGCTGCCCTGTGGTGAGACCACCCTGGAGCTCATTTCCGTCCCGGTTTCCTCCTGTGATTTCGTCTCGATGTATAATTTTCGCCTATATAACCCCCCGGATTACCCGAGGTCTGTATATCGTGTTTTCGTAGTGTTTTTGTTTCGAGCTGTTTCTGTCAGGGGACTGTTCTCAGCTTTGAGTTGCAATGTCTTCGTCTGGTCCATCCGAGGAGAACCCTCTTGCGGATACCATTAATCCGTATATGAGGGAGCTGAAGATGCATCCGAAGGAGTTGTTGCTCAAAGATGGGGAGTTGCAGTCAAAGATGTCCAAGTCCCTAAGGGAGAAGGGAGTCTCGAAGCCAGGATGGAAGCACTGGAACAAGAAGTTTTTAAATATAAGAAGATGGTGGAACGCGAGGTGGACATCATCCATAGGATTAATCAAGAGCTTTTTACCAAAACCAAAACTGTGAGTATGAAGCTAGATTTCAACAAATGAGTGCTGCTGCAAGTTTCAGGATATTGGAGACCAAGACATCCTTCCTTGACGGGGGACCTCTGCCTTGGAAGTACGATGATGATAAAGACTCACACCCACCGCCGAAGGAGTAATTCATCATGGTATAGGCATCCCCTTGGCTTGTTCCAAGCTTGGGGGAGTGCCGCGGTATCACATCATTATCTTTTACTCATATACTTTTCAAGTAGAGTCATATCATGAATAAAGAAGTTATCTTATAGAATAGTTTGCAGTGTAGAAGTATCCTCCTTAGTTGGTTATCTATGTATCCCTTGGTGTGAGTTGCGGTAATGAAATATTAATGAGAAGTTTTATCGTTTACTTTCCGCACATTTTATTTTGGGATTTCTATTTTTGTGCCCTCGGGTCCTTAGTTGTACTCAGTTTTCCCCAGCTCCTTAGTTTTTCCTCAGTTTTCCCCAAGCCCTTGTCTGAAACCCTCACAAGGAGCTCGAACGGGAGGAATCCCGTTCAGTTGACCGTTCTGTGCTGACGAGTGGGGCCACATCATGTGGGGCCGCGTCGTGTGGGGCTGGTAGAAAGGGACCGCGTGGGACAGGACGATACCGTGTTTGGTCATACGAGCGGAGCGGGGTCCGTAGCGTGTGGGGCCGTAGCGTGTGGAGCCGTGTGGGTCCGGGACGTGGGCACGAGTGGTTTCTGTCTCTTTCGCCCAGATTAGCAGTTTTCAATGCACCTTTTTCCTCTCTCTCGCTCGATCTCATTCATTCTTGATTGCCCAAATTGGTAGCAAATCTAGAGCAGCTTCTCCTTTTTTTTTTTAACGCCATTCATTTCTTTATGCCTTCGTTTTTACCCAATCAGGTAGGAAATCTAGGGCACAAATCCAAAGAAAATATAAGATAAGCTGCATACAGCAGCCAACATAGCATAGATATATTCACGACAGATCTAACAGTACTACCGATAGATCCAACATAAGCTACATTTTACATGAATTTAAGCTTGGAGGCTGCGCAAGTGAATCCCAAGTGCTTTGTGTTTGGCCAGGCAGTTCATGGTCGTTCCAACTCTAGCGCCGCCAATGGATCTGCCAATGGATTCAGCATGGTTCACCAGGCAGTTGAAGTCAGTGGCGCGGAGCTTCCTATTGCAGAAGGGGCACCTATAAATGCCTCGAGCAAAGTGGCCATCGTAATGGCCGGACTGCAGCCTCCTGAGGACGTGACGACTCTTGGTGTGGAAGGACTCGTCGTTGCTGTCAACGTCGCTGCTCTGTACCTGTCACGTAGCACCAAAGATCAAAAAACACGGAGTCAATTGCAGCGATGATGGAACAGAGAGTGAACAAAAGATCATGCATGATAATATGGGCACGAAAAAAAGAGGTAGCCTCAGTTACATTGGACACACTTATATCCAGGATTTGAGTCAGTGAACCAAAGATCATGCACAACAAATTTGTACACACCAATTGTTCACTGACCAAACACTGAATCAATTTGTGCCCAAATATTCATCATCATCGGCACAAATTAACCAGATGGGATTGATTACTCACATAAGTTAACCTAATCTTAAACAAAAGAAAATCACAAACACTAATAACGCAAGATCTAGAACTAGGAACAGACAAACCCTAATAACGCAAGATCTAACACAAAAGGATTGAACTAGGAACAGACGAACCCTAATAACGCAAGATCTAACACAAAAGGATTGAACTAGGAGTAGACGAACCCTAATAACGCAAGATCTAACACAAAAGGATTAAACTAGGAACAGACGAACCCTAATAACGCTAGATCTAACACAAAAGGATTGAAATGGGATAAGAACAAGGGAACAAAGGGTTACCTCCAGCTCGTCGTCGACGATGCTGGTGTCATAGGGGTTCTTCGGCGCGACGTACGGCACTGGTTCGTATGGGTCCCAAGCGATGGGGGCCTGGACGGCGGCGGCGGCTACATTGGAAGCAGCGACAGGGGCCTAGACGGGGGCGGTGGCCGATGCGCCGGCGGCTATGTTGGAAGCAGCGACAGGGGCCTGGACGGCGGCGGCGGCCGATGCGCCGGCGGCTGATGCGCCGGCGGCTACGTTGGAAGCAGCGACGGGGGCCTGGACGGGGGCCTGGACGGGGGCGGCGGCCGATGCGTCGGCGGCTACGTCGGAAGCACCGACAATGGGCATCTCATTCTTCTCCATCGCCGGCGGTTTTCTTTGGGGTTTTTTCTTCGGTTGTGGAGAAGATGATGGGACATAAGAGGCGGTTGCAGTAAAAATGAGAGAGTGGGCGAGCGTCGAGGGAGAGAAAGAGGGGCTCTATAAAGACGAAGGTGGCGTGTACCGCAACATGCGTCTGCTATGCATGGCTGCAGCGTGCACCGTGACACGAGGCTAACCCTGGGACGTTTGGTGTACTCAGTTATAACCTCGGGCCTTATACAGAAATTTTATCTGTACTCAGTTTTCCCCTCGAGTACTTAGACTGGCAAGTGCAATATACTCAGTTTTACCCTCAAGTAGCTGGTCAACAGAGAGTCAACAAATGAGATTAACATAGCTAATTAAGTCATTTCATGCGCAAAAAAATCCAAAAAATAAATAAAAACATAGTGGCACCTACTCATGGAGTCTTCCTACGCAACCTGCCACCTTAACAAACATAGATAAATCAAGTTTTACCACAAATTGCCACTTCTCAGAATCACTAGTAGCTATGAAGATGCATGGTTTTCTACTCAAACCCCTTTGCAAAACATCTTCCCCAAAACATAGTTTGTCTAAATGAGGCCATAATTATCACACTCATGTATATTTGAATTGCAAATAATTTGATGTAGCCCAATATGAATTATATTGTACAAAACACGCATTTTTCATTTTGTAATTCTTTTGTTTGAATCCCTTAGTCTATTTACTATTTACGTGCCCTTGGTTTCTTAGTACTACTCAGTTTTGCCCTCAAGTACTGTCACAAATGCTCACAGAAGCCCAAACTTATCCTGATTGGTTGAGCCGTTGTCACACGGATCGACTCCACCAACCGTTGATCCACTGATCTAACGGGCAGTATACCCCTCTCCGTCTCTTTGTGGCCACCCCTCTCTCTCTCTTCGTGGCCACCCCTCTCTCTCTCTGTCAGTGGACAGTGCCACCCCTCTATTTATGTGCAATAACGAGTTTGCCACGTAACTATATTCCCTCTATTTATGCATTATTTTCCACGATCTAAAAATGTTAAACTAAAAAATGGTATAATTTTGGTGTAAACAAGAGACATACATATTTGCGGATTTTGGTGAATGCATTATTTGTCACCCCTCTAACAATTATCAACTCTCTTTAGCATTCCTTTTCTTTTAGGGAATATAGTTTGGGATATAGTTTTGGTAATTTGAAACGGCCCAAAAGTGGTATAATTTTGGTATAAACATGAGGCATACATATTTGAGGGATTTCGGTGAATGGATTATTTATCACCCCTCTAACAATTATCAACTATCTTTAGCATTCCTTTTCTTTTAGGGAATATAGTTTTGGTAATTTGAAACGGCCCAAAAGTGGTATAATTTTGGTAGAAACATGAGACATACATATTTGGCATATTTGGGGGATTTTGGTGAATGGATTATTTATCACCCCTCTAACAATTATCAACTTTCTTTAGCATTCCTTTTCTTTTAGGGAATATAGTTTGGGATATAGTTTTGGTTATTTGAAACGTCCCAAAAGTGGTATAATTTTGGTATAAACATGAGACATACATATTTGTGGGATTTCGGTGAATGCATTGTTTGTCACCCCTCTAACAATTATCAACTAACTTTAGCATTCCTATATTCCCTAACACTTATTTTTTTTGGTAATTTCGGTGAATGCACACACTAACTTTGAAAACAACTACAAGTATATGTAACTGAATAATGGATTTGTAACAAGAGATCCCTTGTAACAACTTCTAGCGCCTGATGAGCAATGATAAGAATCCGATCGCAATTATACAAAAAAAAAAATAACCAGCCATCAGATTAGCTTGCTTCTTCAACTCGATCAGCTGCCTTAACTGCTTGTTCATTTTCTTCAGTTCTCCCTTCACTTCCACCAGTTCTGCATTGGGAGCATTAGGCATAATCGGAACGGCTCCTCTCTCAGCCGCGTTCTCTACAGCAAGTCCCCCCCTCCCAAATTGCGCTCCCCAATAGCGCCAATTGATGCCTGCAATTGAAGCCTCTGAACGTACACATCGATCCACTCAAAATACCTGCATTTCTTCAGGATCTGAAAACAACAACGTGAACCCTAAATCCCAAATTCGAGGGAATAACAAGAAAATCGAGAGAAAACAGAGCAATTGGAGCGAGATCTAACCTTATCCCCCCCCTCTATATGGCAAGCTCTCGCATGCAAGGAACTCACGTCCACGGTTGCCGTTGTCATTCGTCTTACAGATCGACTGCTTCAGAGGCTCCTGGCGTGGGTAGTCAGGGCATCTTGTCAAAGGCACGGGTCCATACTGCGGCCATGAAGAACGGGAGGTCGAAGAGAAACTAGACATCACCCGCCTACCGGAGAAGGGCTGCCGCTGGCGGAGAAGAAGAACAATGGGGCGCGGGGAAAGAAAGAGGAAGCAATGGCACGGGCACGGGCACGGGCGCGGGGCTAGCTCGGGCTCCCATTTTGCAATGGTCACCTGGGTAAGCTGTGGGTCCAGCGCGCTAACATGGACAAGTTGTGAGTCCCACGATGATCTGGATAACTGGAGACGTGTCCACTGCGGGGCACCAACAGTGGCCCCACTTGCCAGCACCAACCAACGGTCAACTAAACGGGATTCCTCCTGTCCGAGCTTCTTGTGAGGGTTTCAGACAAGGGCTTGGGCAAAACTGAGGAAAAACTAAGCGGCTGGGGAAAACTGAGCACAACTAAGGACCCGAGGGCACGAAAATAGAAATCCCTTTTATTTTAGTTTGCAATCTTTCTTATATGACTAGTCTTGTTGATTAGTATTGGTATCACTTTGGGAGCATGAGTAAATTTAGTTGGTTTTGGCAAACTTAGCTTGGTCAGTAGCAACATTACCATGAGGTTTGAGTAGAAAAGAAGAAAGAAGTGTTTGTAGTTACATCACTTCAGTTTTCCTTCATGTTTGGCTTATAAGCATTATTATTCTCAAAGTTAAAATCGTTGTACTTTCAAGGAAGTTTGCATGATTGTTCTTATTATATGTATGTTTGTTTGTTTCATGCAACTCTTATGCTTGCTACCCAGCTTTGCTAGCCAAAAACCTGTACTGAGAGGGAATACTTCTCGTGCATCCAACTCCCAAAAACCAAGTTACTTCCAAAGAGTCCACTATAAATTTCTATGCATGGTATTTCAAGCCATTCCAAGTAAATTTTTATGTGCTACCTTTCGAAAACCTTCAAACACTTCTCATTTTGTGCCACTGTTTTTAGCTCATGAGGACGTAGTGGATAGGTTTGTTATCTTCCATACTAAATTAAGTACCCCTCGACTAGGCAGCTTCATCTGCTCGTCATTAATTTTGCAAGGGAGCTGGTCAGACCATTGTAATCTCAAAAAAGAAAAGAAAAAAGGCACTCCTCCTTGGTTTGTGAAAGTTGGTGGGCACCCGATGGAATCGGTTAGCCATGGTTTGAGAAAGGAAAAGGTGGGGAGGAGTGCCAAGCTATAAAAGAGCACAATTGTGCTAATTAATCAACATCTCGGAACCGCTCTCACTTGTTTAGTATGGAAGATATCAAGAACTCCGTTGCTAGTCGTTGACAAAAGCAACCACCTCTCAAAATAACTTTTTACCTCTGTTTTACAAATAAAAAGCTCTAGCACATGTTTAATCCCTGCTTCCCTCTGCGAAGGGCCTGTCTTTTACTTTCATGTTGAGTCAACCTATTCCCCTCTATCTCAAGCAAGCATTTGAGTTGTTATGTTTCATTCATCCATATGTTGATCCGTTCAATCATGTTTACTAACTTCTTTTGTTTGTACAATGCTTTTGTCTAAAGGAATATATCTTTGAAAGCTTTCTATGAATGCAAAAGTTTGTTTCATTGAGCATATGATTTTTGCTATATTAGCTCTGTTTTAAAAAGGCTCCGTTCAAAAATAAGTATAGTTTGTTCATTGTTCTCTGACTAAGAACTAAGGTTTGCCACCACCAATTATAGTTTACCTTGTGCATCATTATTTGTGATTCCCTTTTACTTATGGCAAGTCTATATCATATAAAGGGAAGTTGCTATCTATTATAAATTGTGCCTTGGTGAATGTGATGCTTCTTATCCGTATTTTGATTATCGACACTTCACTCCATAAACCTGTGGTCATGTTTACCGAGTTTAGTTTTCGCTTGGGGACAAGCGAGGTCTAAGCTTGGGGGGGGGGTTGATACGTCCATTTTGCATCACTATTTTGTATCATAATTTACTGTTATTCATTGATATATTTCACATTTAGAGATGATACTTATATTGTTTCCTCTATTTTTACATGTTTGATGATCATTGGAGGATTTGCTACCAGTGTCAGGATTCTGCTGGAAAAAGGACCGTCAATACATCATATTTCGGAAGATCAGGAAATTCCAGAAAAATATCAAAAAATTATATTTTACCAGAAGACTGAAGAAGCCAGAAGGAGGAGGCGAGAGGGGCCATAGGGCAGCCTCACCACCAGGGGACGCGGCCCAGCCCCTGGCCGCGCCGTCCTATGGTGAGGGCACCCTGGCCCACTACTGCCAGAGCCCCTTCGCGTATTTCATCATCCCCGAAAACCTAAGTCAAGGGAAGGGGGAGGCTCAGAGATAGACACCGCCGCCTCTGCGGGACGGAAAACACCAAAGAGAGAAAAGCTCTCTGGCAGGCAGAAATCTGCCAGGGAAATTCCTTCCCGGAGAGGAGAGATCGTCGCCATCGTCTTCACCATCGCACCGGACTTCATCGGGATCATCATCATCATCATCTCCATCACCAGCACCTTCATCTCCACCATCACCACGCCATCCCGCTGTAACATCTTCAGTTGAATCTTGTTAAATTCTTAGGGGAAACTTTCCCGGTGTTGATTACTCTTGTGGTTGATGCTATTGAGTGGAACCATTGAATTAAGGTTTATATTCAGATTGTTATTGAACATTATTTCACCTCTGATCATGATCCATATGATGTCTTGTGAGTAGTTCGTTTAGTTCTTGAGGACATGGGAGAAGTCAAGATGTTAGTAGTGGAATTATGTTAAGTAATATTTAGTGGTTTGATATTTATTTGTTGTGGTGCTATTTCACTAGTGGTGTCATGTGAACGTCGACTACATGATACTTCACCATTTATGGGCCTAGTGAGATGCATTGTGTATTTGGCTACCAATTGTGGGGTTGCTGGAGTGACAGAAACCTAAACCTCCGTTGGGAAACTATTACACCAGGGAGCGTAGGATCTTATAGTTTAAGGCTGTGGTTAGATTTATCTTAATTACTTTCTTGTATTTGCAGATGCTTGCAAGGGGGTATAATCACAAGTGTGTATTTATCCTAGTAAGGGTAGTGCGCTAGCACAGGTTCACCCCCATAACACTTATCAAACCAATAAAGATTATTTAGCGATATGAAGTGAAAGCTCTTGACAGAAACTCCCATGTGTCCTCGAGAACGTTTGGTTGTCATAAGTTACACAACAGGCTTATCCTTTGCTCAAGAAAGGATTGGGCCACTCGCTGCAATTATTACTACTATCTTTTATTTACTCGTACTTTATTTACTTGCATTACCAAATACCTCTGAAAACCCGTTTGCTAGTATTTACAGTGAATCCTTGATCAAAACCACTTGTCAACACCTTCTGCTCCTCGTTGGGTTCGACACTCTTATTTATCGAAAGTACTATGATACACCCCCTATACTTGTGGGTCATCACAGGTCACCTACACCTCCATCACCTCCAAGAAGCCCTCCACATGACTACGACCACCACAACCCGAGTCCATCTCGATCACCGTCGCCGGACTTGGGTCGGCCGTCTCCGCCGCCGGCCGCTAAGGAAACTAAGCGGAAGCGTGCCAGCAAGAATGCTCCGTCGATGAGTTCTAAGTGATGGAGCCCCCCAAAGCGAAAACTGTTGCCCCTCCCAAAGGTACCTCATCCGAATCTTCCCATCAGACCTCATGCTCGTACCCCCGAGGAAAACGCCAGGATCGCAAAGGAATATTATGATGCTCAGATGAAAAAGAAGGAACCCGAGCCCCGCCCGGAATACACCGAGAAGTAAAAAGAATATGCAAAATACTTACTGACCCTTCCATCACAGTATGACATGCACCATAAGCCTGATGACTATCTACGCACATTGCAGAAGGAAGGGAAAAAGAGCAGATCACGTACAAGTGCAAGTACAAGTAAGAAAAGATCAGACGTTCCTCAGCTTGGACAACAGGCCAAACAATCAATCCCACCCCTCAGGGTGTTATCCGAGAATGTTCCCTCTCGGGTGCAGGGGCAAAGTTTGGAAATAGCATAGAAGTGGGCGGATGAATGGGGTATGAGTGTTGAAGACGTTCTGGCTTCCCAAGACGAGAGGTTTCCCAAGGCTGTTGTAGCCCCTAAGCCAAAATTTGTCATGGGAGGGCCTTTGGTCAGCAAAGAAAGGTTGGAAGATCTTTCAACAAATATGCGTTACTTGCATGCATGGTATATGAATGAAGCAAAGAATGGGAGAATAATGATCGTGGCACGTGTCCCACGGGAGTACTACGGCCGTCCCGAAGAGATCCATGTCAACTTTGACGAACTCTTCCAGATGTAGAATTGCGACGCCCTCGACAAATCTCTCATGAGTTGCTATTGTCTGTAAGTTTTTCAATTCGTTCTCTACATATAACTTGTTCAGTTATTTTAATTCATTGCATGTAATTATCCTCACTATATCTTTTTGTACTCTATTATGCAGAATGAAGATCCTGGTCTGTAAAAGTAGGAATATCATAAATATTGGGTTTATTGACCCAAATAAAATATATATAATGACGCTAACTGATAACCCCAAGGAGACGGAGGAAAACCTTCTAAGGTTTCTAACGGATCAAAATTTCTGTGACCACATACTGTTTCCATACAACTTCAAGTGAGGGTCTTACTCTATTGTATCCATTCACTTATAAGTGTAATTGATAAGTTACTAACATAAATATATATATATATACATGTGCAGCTACCACTGGATTCTGTTGGACATTCAAATTGATAAGGGAAGAGTTGATGTCTTCGACCCATTATCGAGAAACATGGAACAGTTCTAAAGCCTACAGGACATGCTCCAAGGGTAATTTCAATCATTCTTGCGCTATATCGGTCTCTTTCGATGATTTTCTGAGATATCAAGTAATGAAAAAGTTAGCAAATTATTTTCCTTGTTGGGCAGGGTTTGGAAGCAGTTCAAGTGCGAGCATGACGGTATCTCTCATGAGAAGCTGACCTTTAGAGCGGTTCAGGTAAGTAGTACGAGATACTTCTATTTTCAATACATTTATGATGCTAGATTATTAGTTTGATTATATTCTATTCTCGTAAAGTGCCACCAGCAGCCACAGGGGACGCATCTATGTGGATACTACGTTTGCGAGTTCATTCGCACGTTTACCTCTGAGCACAAGGATTACAGATACGAAGTAAGCAATACACATTCACACTTCTATTTTTACCCGTCATTCTTTGTTATCATGATTGACATTCATATTGATCTTCTTTTCTTATATAGTTCACGGCCATGCGGGAGAAGTACCTACCAGAGCAACGCGCGATTGCTGTTGCAGAGGAGCTAGCGACCTTTTTGAGGACAGAAGCTGTAGATGATAAAGGAAGATTTAGTGTAGCTAGGGGTCATTATTAATGTTGGTCCATGTAATCGAATAGATGGGCTCTAGTCTCGATAATTGTGATCTCCATATAATTGTATATATATATTCGATCGTAAGATAAGTTATCTTACATATATATGCACTAACATGTATGCGTAGAATTATATGAAAAGTGTTTTTAAAATGAAGAAAGAAATAAAATAAAATACATCAAAAATAATTTCTCCGAACACCTAAACCCTAAAACCCTACAACAAAACAAAATCTGTAGATGCTCCTTAGTTCCGGTCCGTGTTACAAACCGGGACTAAAGGGCCTGTCCCTGAGGGCGCTCCAAGGCGCCCACGTGGAGGCCCTCTAGTCCTGGCTCGTAACAGGGCTGGGACTAAAGGTTTAGCCTTTAGTCCCGCCTATGAAGTCCCGGTTGGTAAATAGGGACTAAAGGCCCTTACGAGCTGGGACTGGAGGCCATGTCCCCACTAGTGTTGGTTAATAAAACTAGGAACTCGTTTACAGGAAAGAAGGAAAACAAAGGTAAGATAACCACCGTAGTAGCGTGTAGTCACAGTAAAGTTGGAGGCTTACTTCTTTCCCAGAAGCAATAATGGATTTTAGCCTCTTTCTAAGCACGAGTTGATGACGCTGAAGCCTCCACAGAAGCAGCATTTTCATTTCTCGTAGCACGGTAGCAGTGAGTAGCAATCATCAGTATCCTCGGCCCCACAAATCCCGAGCTACAGAAGACTCGTCTCGGCGCCACGTCGGAGTTGCCGGCTATAAAATACTTTTCTCCCCACTGACTATAAAATACTCTGAAGGAGCAAGTCGTCTGAAGGTGGTGGACTGGTGGTAATTGCAAAGCACGCGCTCAGTTGCATACTGGAGCTTGAGAAGCACTGCATTTGCATTTGCTTCACATGACACACGCAACTGAATTAACAAACGTGTAGTAGAGAAGAAGACGTGTGTTTAACTTGTTGGCGAATTCTCATTTTTAACCGCTATGGATGAACTCGCGCTTATAGTGCCACTCCAGATCGATTGGCTGTACAAGTGCTCCTGTCAATTGGTCCCGGAAAACTATGGGTCGAGTGCAGCTCCACCTCGATCCAAAAAGCAAACACATGCTGGAAAAGCTCCTGGTATTTTTATAACCTGGCAGGTCTGGTAAAACAACACCAAGCAAGCAAGCAAAGCAATGCAGGTTTCGATGGATTCTTGCAGTTTGAGCGCACCAGCCTTTACCAAAGCCAAACTTGGACCAGCATAATCCAACGGTTCTTCCATTAGTTTACAAGAGCTTTCCATCCTTTCCACGCAAGCTTTATTCAGGTCTTTGACAATTACAAGCTCCGTCATGCTTCACGCTGCACGCACGATCGGCAAGGGCTTCTCCAACTACCCGACTTGAACCGACAGCGCATTTTAATTTGGTCCGACCGAATATAAGAATAATATAAACCTAGCCCAACAAGGCGACATTATCAGACGGGTGGGGGAGGATCGATCTATTTTCAGCTCATAAGTGAGCGAGAAATGGGGCAACGCGGATAGGAAAGCGGTCCGTGCACATTTTTTGGCGTTCTCCCCGGGCTCGCCTGGCAGCGAACGCAATGACCGGTCATCTTCCAGACGCGTATATAGGCCAGTCTGCACGACTACGCTAACCGCCTTCGCTCTTGCTGCACGCACCGTCAGTGACGAGGGTTAACTCGACAAATGCCCTAGATGAAGGACTTATGATCGGGGAGATAGGGCGTCGGATGAACTCGAAGGTAAAATCAGTTAAACAAGGTGTGTATTGAAAGTAAACATGGGTGTAAACCTGGCTTGCTTTCAATCTGTCCCTCACCATCCTCTCCTGGCCCCTATATATAGATGGCCAGGTCTCAAGGATCGGGAGGGATCTGATACAAATTACAATATCGATATACGACATGAACTCGTATTTCGACTAGCGTTACAATTGGGCTAGCTTAACGGGCCTCAGGGGTACTCAACTGACGAGCTCTATTATCTTTTATAGAAATGGGGTGTCCCCGGCCTCTGCATCAATCGATGCACATAGCCGTTTTATTAAGAAACGTTTAAGATGTTTTACAAGTGACAAGCAACACAAGGAAGATAACAGCTAGTCATCGGCCAACGACGACTCTGCTACAAGCCATCTAAAAAATGGAATACAAGGCTTTGCTAAACATTCCCAATCCTATTAGAATGCCGCCAACCACCCTGGCTGAAGATAGCCTGAACGACCGCCATCAGTCGTGTGCATCCAGAATCCATATATCCCCGCCGGTCTTCTGGAAGGAGGAGCGCCCAAGTGGTGATCCAGTGCGAAGTCTTGTTGATAACCTGCATAAAAGGGGAGCAATTTGCATTGTTAAATATAATATCATTCCGGCAATTCCAGATTGCCCAAACCAAGGCACAGACACCAATTCTAATTCGTGCCTTAGCAGATTTATCTATCCCATTCAGCCAGTTTCCAAACATATTCTTTATATTACTAGGGGGTGGCATATTGAAGGTGAAATGAACAACTCTCCAAATCAGGGTGGCGAATTTGCATTTGAGGAAAAGGTGCTCTATGGTCTCTTCCTCATCACAGAATGCACATTTTTTACATCCATTCCAGTTTCTTTTAACCAAGTTGTCCTTAGTTAGGATCTCTTTTCTGTTTAGAAACCACATGAAGATTCTAATCTTTAGTGGTACTTTGATTTTCCACAGATATTTCCTAAGAAAAATTGTATTTCCGTTTAGGAGTTCAGCGTAAAGAGACTTCACCGAGAACTGGCCGGAGTCAGTTAGCTTCCAGATGAAGGTGTCTTTTTCATCTGTGAGGTGAATGTCCATTAAACTCTCAACTAGCTTGAGCCAGGACACCCATTTGTCGCCGGCTAAATTTCTCCTAAATGAGATGTTCAAGCCATTTTCGGTGAGGGTGTTTGCCACGCTGACATTTTTATGGTTGACAATGGCATACAAGTTAGGGAACTGAGAGGCTAGTGGCGCATCGCCATTCCAGGTGTCCTCCCAAAAACAGGTTCCCTCGCCATCACCAACACGGAATGAACCATAATTGAAAAAAGTATCTTTCTGGTTCATAAGCCCTTTCCAAAAAGGAGAGTCCGTGGGTTTGGCTTGTACCTCCGCTAAGGTTTTGTTTTTAAGGTACTTGTTGCATATCAGTTCTTGCCACATCCCTTCCTCATTAATAATCTTGAACAACCATTTGCTCAAGAGGCAATTATTTTTGATGTCCAGCACTTCAATTCCCAGACCGCCTTGGTCTTTTGGTCGGCAGATCATGTTCCATTTTGATAGCCTGTATTTCTTTTTGTTCTGGTCGCATTGCCAGAAGAAGCGGGAACGATAAAAGTCCAACCTCTTCCTTACCCCTATGGGTATCTGAAAGAAGGATAGAAGGAACATTGGCAGGCTAGTGAGGACTGAATTTATGAGGATTAGCCTATCTCCATACGAAAGAATTTTACCTATCCAAGAGGCAAGTTTCTTTTCGAATCTATCTTCGATGACTTTCCATTCTTTGATAAGCAGTTTTCTGAAGTGGATAGGAATACCAAGGTATTTGAACGGAAGTGCACCTATTGCGCATCCGAAGATTTCCTTGTAATCGTTTTGATGGTCTTTCGCTTTCCCGAAGCAGAAAAGTTCACTTTTGTGAAAGTTTATCTTGAGGCCTGATAGCTGTTCAAATAGACAAAGAATAAGCTTCATATTCACCGCTTTGTCCAGGTCATGTTCCATGAAGAGGATAGTGTCATCTGCATATTGGAGTATTGAAACCCCTCCTTCTACAAGGTGAGGGATTAATCCTCCAATTTGGCCATCATCTTTGGCTCTATTGATGATGATGGCAAGCATGTCTGCTATAATGTTGAAGAGCATGGGTGAAAGGGGGTCCCCCTGCCGTAGCCCTTTGAGAGTCTGAAAATAGTGACCGACCTCTTCGTTCACTTTTACTCCCACACTTCCTCCTTGGGTGAATTTGGTTACCCAATAGCACCATTTGCTTGCAAAACCTTTCATTCGGAGAACTTGATGTAGGAAGGGCCATTTAACCTTGTCATATGCCTTCTCAAAGTCAATTTTAAACATGACTCCATCAAGTTTTTTAGAGTGTAGTTCGTGGATGGTCTCATGCAATACTACCACCCCTTCCAGAATGTTTCTGCCGGGGATGAAAGCAGTTTGGGTGGGATTGATGAACTTCTGGGCCATCCCAGTAATGCGGTTAGCACCAACTTTAGTGAAAATTTTGAAGCTCACGTTGAGGAGGCATATAGGTCTGTATTGTTCAATATGACTTGCATCCTCTTTTTTGGGTAGCAGGGTTATGATGCCAAAGTTCAGTCTAAACAGGGGCAAATCCCCTGACTGGAGCTGGTAGAACATAGCCATCATATCCTCTTTTATAGTGTCCCAGAACACTTGATAAAACTCGGCCGGGAAGCCATCAGGGCCAGGAGCTTTATTCTTTTTCATTTGCATTACCGCATCTTTCACCTCCATTTCGGTGAAATCGGCAGCCAGCTCATTTTTTTCTTCAGGAGATAGTTGGGGATATCATCAGTCCTATCTTCAAGAAGGGTGAAGTTGTTTTGAGGAGGAGCCCCAAATAGGCCCTTGTAGTATTCGCTAATGAATACTTTAAGGTTTTCTTCACCAATAATTGTGCCTTCATCTTGCTCTAGTTGGAATATTTTTTTCTTTCTATGTTTGCCATTTGCAATGAGATGGAAATATTTAGTGTTTTCCCCTCCTTCCTGGATGTGCTTTACTTTGGCCCTTTGCGCCCACTTGGACTCCTCATCTCTCCTTAGTTTGGCCAGACGCACGTCTGACTCCTTTTTTAACAATCTTTCAGAGTCACTGAGGGGTGAGGTTTCTGCTTTAATATCAAGGCTATCGATGATATTAAGCAGACGTTCCTTCTCTTTCTTGTAGTCGCCGCTGGTGTTACGAGCCCAACCACGGAGGAATTGTCTTAGATGACGAATCTTCAACTGCCAGGTCTCCATAGGTGAGGATTCGTGATGCACTGAATGCCATTCGTTCTTTACCATCTCGATGAAGCCCTCTTGCCTAAGCCACGAGAGTTCAAAGGAGAAGGTAGCGTTTTTTCCGCCGTGCGCCGGATTCGCGAAGTCCACCAGGAGAGGGGTGTGGTCAGACCCCGATCTAGTCTGGGCATGCACACTAAGCAGCGGAAACTTCTGTTCCATCTCAACTCTTACAAGAATGCGATCAAGCTTCTCGTAGGTGGGGACAGCGCGCCTGTTGGCCCAGGTGTATTGTCTCCCAGAGAGAGCTATCTCTCTCAAGTCTAAGCTCTCGATGATGGCATTAAAAATAAAAGGCCACCTTGCGTAGAAGTTATCGTTATTCTTATCCTCCTTTCTCCTAATGATGTTGAAATCGCCCCCTACCATTAGGGGTAGAGTTTCATTTTCGCAGATCCTCACCAGCTCGGCCAAGAACGCTGGTTTGTGTCTATCTTGGGCTGCGCCATACACAGCCACAAGTGCCCACTCAAAGTTATCTCTTTTTATCTTAAGATGGAATTTGACACAGAAATCCCCTGTGACAACCTTCGTCACAATTAACGAAGCATTGTTGATTCCTGCGAGAATCCCTCCTGACCTACCTCTAGGTGGTAGGCAGAACCAGTTGTAGTCCATACCAGCAACTAAGTTATTCAGGAAGGGCGTCGAAAAACTTCCTCTACCGGTTTCCGAGATAATAATGAAATCAAGTTTATGAGTTTTCACGGTTTCTTTAATTAGAGAATGTTTTGCTGGGTCTCTAAGCCCATCACTGTTCCAGGTGAACCCTTTCATTTTGTACTCTTTTTTTTATTCTGGTGCTCCTCCTAACCGACACGCCTACAGATGAAACAATCTTCTTATTTCTCCTTTTAAACATCTTAATAGGCATGTTGAGGGTAGAGTCAGCGAGGTCCCCTACGGGTACATCACTATCCTCAATAGCCAAGTCGGAGCAGAGTTGGTTGGCGGTACAAATTATGCTATATTCCGATTCTTCGCCTAGGTTTTCATTTAGATTATTTTGGAGGTATGTGATCCTACGATCTTCCTCAAGCTTTTTTAACGCAGCAATAGATTGTTTGGTTTTCGAAGCACTTGATCCTAGAGACACTCCTAGAGTGGTAGCCCTATGTTCTATCTCGAAATCTGAAAATTTAGAGAAAGAGAGGTTTGATTTTGTACCTAGAGAGATGGCGTGGAAGCGTCTTTCAGCTAGCTGAGTCGCGCGCTCCATTTGAGTGGCGTCGCCGTTGTGCTGCATCTTCACCCTCTGGCTAGAACGCACCGGCGATGCAAGCTTCTCGCTGATCCCCCCAAAGGGGATTGCAGATTCTACCAGAATTGCAGATTCGGGTTGAATCTCAGATCTTCAATTCTTCGACTTGACTTCTTCATATCTTCAAATCTTCGACTTGGTCTTTCGACTTATCTTTTTATTATAATGTCTCACAAGGGGTTTTGATGAACAAGCCGGACAACTCTGACGGATCAAGGGGCCAGTTAACTACCGGAACAGATACTTGTCACCTACTTCAAATTCAATCCCCTCGGACTTGAATTCGGGAAACCGGTCAAACCCATTCTTTTGCCACATTTAGGACTTACAAAGAATGAATCCCAGTAGTTCTCAGGGTACCCAGTGCGTCCATCAGGATTTTCTTCACGTCGTAGACACGGATAAGTTCCAGCAGAGCGCATCCATGTGCGTATACCGGGCCACACAGGATGGATCCTGGGGTCTTACCTTCATGATATATTTCAACCACGACATTCAAGTTTTGTCGCGATGACACAACTCGAGAATCATATGTCACAGCCTTGTTTGACTGTTTCAATACACGAAATAATCGAGTTATCCTTTTTAACTCTCATAAATAGCTCCCGATGGGAGTAATCGATCTTTATTTTGTCGACAATATAGCCGAAGTTTGTTGTTGACGAAATGTAGCCGATTATGCCTAAATTACTTGTCCACCAGCTGGTTTTTCATCGCAACTTCTCATCATCCTTCTTCTGTCGACTTCTTTCTATCGGGTGCGCGACAGCGCTCCCGATGGGAGTAGCCCCCGAGGCTATTGCCGAATTTTTTTCGGGTATAGGGTCAAAAATATAGAAATGCCTGTTCCATATACTATCTCTTGCGATATTTTTTGATATAATTTGCACTTTAATAATTCTTCTCTTCTTTTCTTATGATGTAAGCCCCCGAGTCCAAGCCGAGGTACGCTATGCTTCTTGATAGATACTTTCCCCCTTTTTTCCCTTTTCTCTTTTTTTTGTACGTATCTTTTCTCTTGATACGTTGATGCTTCTTTATCGTCTGCTCTGGGCAGAATATAAAAGCCCGTAGATATACTCTGGACCTTGCTTCTACAAAGGCCCATTAGTGTGTTCTTATAAATAAAGCACGCTTGGCGAGGGTAAAAAACCCTAATTCATTCATTAGTCTCTTCCTCCAGCGCATCATCTTCTTCTTCCTCATCTCATCTAGGATTTTTCCTTCCCACCGTTTGCCTCCATGGCTGATGCAAGTGGATCGCGTCTGAATATCGACGCCCCGGTGGAGAAACGGGGTCGCGGCCGCCCCCGCGGCAGTAAGAACAAGGCTACAATCGCGGCTGCAGTAGCCTCGTCATCTGCTCCGATGAAACGGTGCCCTGGCCGCCCGGTGGGAAGCAAGAATAAGCCCAAGGTTTCCTTTGCTGCACCAGGTCCGAGCGCTCCTCCTCATAATGCTTCTCCTTCTCCGCCCAGACTGTACTCCTTCTTCTGCATCGCTGGCGCTCAGTGCCGTGAGATTCAGCGGGTGCCGCTGAAGTTCACCAAGTTCATGGACGGGCGAGAACTGCGGGAAGCGGTTCTTCGTGAACATTATGGGGGAGGAACTCCCTATGAAGTGGAGGTCTGGTACGACGGAGCCGGCGAGATATACTTCAAGGGCGGCTGGTCGCAGTTTGCAGAAGACCATGACCTCCACCAAGGCTTCTTCATGACTTTTGACTTCCACATTGGTACGTCAAAGTTTGACGTGAGGATCTACGATGGCACCCAGTGCCAGAAGGAATACGAAGCTGAAGTGCACTTTCACTAGATTCTCCCTTTTATGTAATCTTTTTTCCCTAGTTGTCCTTCCTCGTGCTACCTGTAATAAATAGTTGTGTTGGACTATCTTTTGTGCATCCTTTGTTAATAGACCATGGGAACGGATCGTCGTTCCGAGGTATGCACTTAATGTATTATCGGGTTCCTTTGAACCATACATATTTTTGCTGAATTTCGGATTGCGAACAACCTAGTAGTATGTCTCAGATAATCACAAATCTCAATAACGTATTAACTTTATTTCGTACGACTCGAGGGTCTGAGCCCCCGAGTGAAAAGTAAAATACTTATACACATTGTCGAGTTGACCCAAGAAACCCGACCTGTGGCCTCATGTTCTGGGTCCAGAGGGTCATAACTCGAAAGCTCTTTGTCGCCTTATGTCGCCTATGCGTAGAACCGCCGTAGCTGCTCTGCATTCCACGGGTTGCTCTCATCTTTCCCCGTTTTCTTGTCTTGTAGTCGATAAGCTCCTCCTGGTATTACTTCTGTCACGATGTAGGGTCCCACCCATGGGGACTCCAATTTTCCATGCCCGTCTTGCTTGAGTCGTAAGACTAGATCTCCCACCACGAAAGATCGTGGACGAACTTGACTACTGTGGTAGTTTCGTAGATTTTGCTGATATTGAGTGGCTCTGGCGAGTGCTACGCTTGTCGCCTTTGCTTTTGCTTTTGCTGCACGCGCCGTCAATGAGGCACTGTTGCCATACGCGTGGGTGTGGCTCTATGTGCGGCATCAATGCCCTGCCACTTTGGCTATCGCGAAGGGCACCAACGGCCCTCGTCTTTGCGCTTTTAAGGCTGGCCGGCGCCATTGTCAGTCATCAAACATGAGTGAGCCACCACAATCACTCTAAGAGCCATGGCCGGAGGACGCTGGCCCTTTGGGAAGAAGCCTAAGAAGGACCACAAAGTTGTTCTTCCTCAGGCCGGCGCCACCGCCCGCTCTCCCTTCTTCGCCATTTACCTCTGTCGCCACAACATCGTCCTTAAGCCAGGTCCGTCACACCCCTGCCACGGTGTTGTCCGCGTGACCAGGTGTACATGCGGATAAAGGACGTGTGGCGCCTCTACCGAAGGAATCAGCCTGTCACCTGGCCAGATTTCAATCTGCCGGGGAGGTGGCATCTGAACTCCCACAGCATGCCCATGCCATCGATGCAGCGTTACGACCCCGGCCTCACCACCGAGATCAGGCGCTGCTCCCACCTGTGCTGCGACATGACCCAACATTCGCGATTGGGTCCTTGAGATGGAACACCTTCACGTCCTGGGAGAGGGACGCAGAGCACCGAGCGGGCTACCTCGGCGATAAGGACTGGGTCTCCGAGGCCACGGCCTCGATGACGAGCCGGTGTTCACCTCCAACGACGACGACTTTGAGGATGACGTCAAGCCGCAGTATGTGCCCAGTGAGGTCGCCGATGAAGTAGTCGGTGGCAAAGTGGTACGCAACACGGACAACTACGTTGGCCACATCGTGTACCACGCGCTGCAGGCATCGATGCGGCGTGAGCATTTTGACATGCCGTTGACCTCACCGAGGAAGAGGCCATCCAGGTCAGCATCATCCTCAGCGAGAAGAAAGAGCAGCGCAGGTTTCTCGACACCGAGGACGACCAGGACCTCTCCATGGCACAACTCCATGCCCCGCTGCCACCGCAGGCGGCGCCAAGGCCATGTTGTGCCGCCAAGAGTGGCAAGATATGGGACCCATGGCCTGCACCTCTAGGACCTCATTCGGTGCTCGTGTGGATGCTTCATCCGGCGGGACCCCCACTGCCGCCCACCATGATATGGTCGTGGCCACAGGCGCCGTACATCATCCTCGACCCTGATGAAGACGACGATATGTAGGGCACACCGGCAGTGGCGCAAGCCCTAGTTTAGGCTAGGACTTTAATGTTATATTTTCTACTTTTGATCTTTTTATATGTAATATATATTTTGTAATGAAAAAAGACTAGTTATTAAGTCCAAAAAAAATTGTGATGCCCCAATGGTTGAACCCGATAAAAAAGACACGCCCTCAATCGGTGTCCAGCCGATCCAAACGAACGGAATCGGATAGATTCCAACAACAAAATGGATCAGTGTGCGGGGCTCGGGCTAGATTAAGCAGGTGGGTTCGTTGGCGCCTGAAAAGGGCATGAAAACTAGGAAAGAGGTACCGTTGCTTTGCCCCAAAAGGAGGGAGCTCATCGCCTTTGCTGCAGCCTTGCAGTGCAGGCCACCCAGGCGCGTTGGCGTCGGCCGCTGCCGCGTTGGAGTGGAGCAGTACGTTGCCGTGGCAGGATTCAGGGCCTGGAAATGGAATCAGCATCTTCTTGTAATTAGTTAAGTTTCCTCTTTTCTTTTTCCTAACCCTGATTTTGTTGTCAAACGGTGTTAACTGAACTAGCAAGGTGGCCCTCTCAAATGCGAGGGCATCATCTTTGGGTTTTAGAAAAATGATTTTAAATATATTTATTTTGAGGGAATTAAAGAAATCTAAATAAAACATAAAAATTATCCTATAGGATGCCACATCTTCTAAATTTGTGGAAGTATGATTATTTTGATATTTTTAGAGACATCATATTAATGACCACATATGTGTCCTTTGTAAATTATATTCGAGCAATAAATTGAATATTTTTTTACATGATGCTGGATTATTATTCAATGTAAATGTTCACTTTGTCGTTCAATATAGTCCAAAATAATAAATTGAATAAATTTACACTATAGCTTAGTTTAAAAAAATAATATCACTTCAAATTTTTGTGCCACTTTTACCTGCCACATTTTAAATATTCTAGCTCGTATTTTACCATGACATAGCCGAAGACACCATCTAACGTCTGTACGACAGACGATGTCTCTCTTTAATTGGACACGTACGATCGATCGATGAGTTGCAACACATTGCACCTTTATTGGGCTGATTTAGTTAAATACTTAATATATAATTAAGTTGATGCTAGTTGATATCTTTACAACTATTAGTGGCGTGCACAAAAAGACAACAGGATCCGGTCGATACGAGCGCGCTGGCCAGCGTATGTTCTCCTAGTCCCTAGTAGAGTCCTCATGTACGTTCTATTTTTTCTTTTCTTTTCAATTTTTGGATCATTCTTTATTTTTTAAGATCAAAGTAATTACTTGATGATTGTTTCCTTCAATTACTATTATTTATTCTGAGTATGTGACCTTATAGAACGTTCACTATAAAAGATGGTCATTTAGATCTTATTACAAAATATATTAGAAATTGAAGGACTTAGTTATTTATATTTTAATGCCAAACATGCAATATTTTACCTTAAAACCCATGGCA
Source organism: Dactylis glomerata (assembly GCA_007115705.1). Taxonomy (NCBI): domain Eukaryota; kingdom Viridiplantae; phylum Streptophyta; class Magnoliopsida; order Poales; family Poaceae; genus Dactylis; species Dactylis glomerata. The sequence goes on along the minus strand of QXEO01000155.1, from coordinate 250,714 downwards.
TAGATCGCCACATTTTCCTTTAAACTTGCCCTATAATAAGACTACATGTAGTGAATTTACATACAGTCTTAACTAATAACCTAATTATATCTTAATTGTTTTTGTGTAATTATTTTTTATGCATCCATAAATAAATTTACACTATAGTTTAGTTTAAACAAATAATTTGGCTTCAATTTTTAGTGCCACTTTTACCTGCCACGTTCTAAATATTTTAGCTCGTATTTTACCATGATATAGCTGAAAACACCATCTAACGTCTGTACGACGGACGCATGTCTTTCTTTAATTGGACACGTATGATCGATGAGTTACAACTCATTGCACCTTTATGCTGATTTAGTTAAATACTACCTGGTGTCCTTACAACCATCGGTGGTGCACATGAAAAACAACATGATCCGGCCGAGCGTGTTGCCAGCGTATGTTCTCCTAGTCCCTAATAGAGTCCCTCGTCTACATGTTCTATTTTTTTCTTTTCTTTTCAATTTTCGGATCATTCCTTATTTTTAAAGATAAAATAGGTAGTGTCCAAACAGGTCACGGTACACATAAATCAGACTATATATTTGTATGTACGTAACACTTAGATCTTTTAATCTCAACCTTTAATTATAGATCTAACTGTCTAAATAATTCAGATAATGTGGATTAACGTGATGTCTCTATTTTAGACCTCTGTATTGTGCTTTTAGTAGATAGTAGATACAGTCAGTATATCCACAGTTATACTTGCTATTTCTACGTTATAAGATATTTTTTCCAATGGGGACAGCCAGTGATGTTATGCGCCCTTCTCTTTCGTTTCTGTCTTCTGGTTCAGGATTTACTCACTCCGAGTGGAATGGATTGCAAATTTGTTACGCTTGTTTAGATCTGTTATTACTCAAAAACTGATATGTTTGGAGGGGTAACCGCGTTTATTAGAATTAGCGGTCATGGGAATCAGGGTCTATTTTCGCAGCCGATATTTCCAAAATTTCGCCGGAAGCCAATTTATCCGGCCACTACCAGTAATTTTGAATACCACCCATTTTTTTGATATTCTTAAAATTTGATTAAATACAAACTGCAGGTTGCAGAAAAACGACACGTCAAAGCACGTAGGGTCCTTCTAGTCCTAAGTACATCACAGCTTTACAACCATGGATTACAACTCAAGTTCCTGATGCAACTCATTCTTACTTGACACTATTAATTAGTGTGGAGAACTAAAGACCGCACACACGCACAATTCCCTCTTCGCTCTAATTTCAGTGCAGACCTAAGTTGCGAGTGGTTTCTCTTTAGGCGTCGACCCATTATATGTATATTGTATTTTTATAATAGCATTGGATATAGGTATGGAGACAAATGAACTGGGGCCTAGCACATTATTAGCATCACTCTCGGTAGACCGAGCATCAATCTTTGACATCTTGAATTTCAGTTGTGTCGTGTCGTCAATTTGATTAGAGGACAAACACCATGCGACGGCACCTAGGTACTTAGTGGACACATCGACATCAAGTTGGTTTAGAGTGATTGCTTGTGAATTTAAGGTTTGCAACTTTTTTGCTTCATTACAGAATCTCCAGGGCCATCCCTGCATTTGTTTCCGGACCACCGCAAACAATGTCCGATTTGGAGGCGTCCTGACTGATGGGGCATGTGACTCCAGCGGCAAACCTTACGAGTCCAACCCCATTCATTTTTATCCCATTTTCTTGAATTTTTTCCATATCTCTTTCTAAATGAAAGAACTCTATTGCATAGTAATTTTTAATACAAATTAATACAACAAGAATTTAATCATAGGAATAATACATGTTCATACAACAATTTAAATTTAAAGTCAAGAACTTTTAGGAAATAGATAGTTTAGTCCACTATTTGTTTCCTTTAAGCGACCATAACTGCTCGTTAGTTAGATATGACCTTATCTTTTTTAGCAGCTCGGTTTTTTACTCCCACCAATTGGAATGGGTTGCGAAATTGACACTACAATGTTCATTTGGTCTGCCACTATGATTTTTTTTAAACATTTCCGATATAAAGTTGATACCACTAAATTTGACAACGTGTTCTATACTTCTATCGACAATGAGATGGCAGCGCAAGCATAATACATGGCAAAAGTCCATATAGATAGTATAGTAGTATACGTTTAAAAGTCCATCTCGATTTAGCTCTTTTTGACAGATATGTACTTGCTCCATTCCAAAATATAAGATGTTATAGCTCTTTTTGACAGATATGTATTTAGATGTTTTTTGTGTATAGATTAAAAGCAAAATAAGTAAACCTACACACTAAAAAAACATCTAGATATTTTTTAAAAAGCTAAATTGCTAAAATATCTTATATTTTAGAACCGAGAAAGTCCTAAGAGCACTGGAAGGGAAAAAAGCTTTTTCCTTGGATAAAGTTTTCTACTCCGGATCATACCGCTCGATTGAGAGGAAATAGTAGATCACACCACTTGTTGGGGCGTATTTTGCACAGGGTTAAATTATTTAACAACGTTATTTATGTTTTGCGCAATAATTATAAGAAACATTGATGTTTTATACAAAAAAAATCAATAGTTATGGTTCTGTGCAAAATACGCTCCAACAAGCGGTGTAATCCGCTATTTCCTCCTCGATTGAATACAGACGTACTATCACGTGCAGTTAAACTGGTACGCGAAGAGATTGTCCCTTTCTACTCTCTCCGACCCATATTATTGTTCGCTAATACAGATGTATCTACCACTAAAATGTATCTAGAATTCTAGATACAATCTATATTGACGAAGAGTATTATGGATCGGAGGGAGTACCTGTTACGTACAGCGCGTGTTGAACTCGGCCTGACCAAATGATGACTTTTCAATTTCAGGCTGGCGCGAGTGGGTAAAAAAAAGGCATTTGCCTCGTGCATGGTCAGCTGGTCTCTTTCTCATGCATGCATGCACGTATTTATGAGCCTGCTTTCTCCTCGTTAATTCATCGGTTCCTACACGATCGATCGTGGCGTGGTAAATGAGGTACAGGCTGATCACGTTCCCCAAATCGGGATGAGGTGGGTATGACTATGAACTAAATGACAGACACTAGCTACCAAACACCCAACTGTTGTATGGGGTGAAAAAATGCTACTCCCTCCGATCGGAAATAATTAGACAGTTATTTCCAATCAGAGAGTACCAAACACGCCCTAGTTTATGATGAGGAAGCATAAACTTCTGAGAGCTGAACCGATTATTTCTTTGAAAATTAAATGTGCTGTATTAGGCGTATTTGAAAGAGTATGTTATCTGCCCCTGCCAGAGGACGGCCCAACGTGCTGGGCCGAACCCGCCCAGGCGCTGGTACGGTGAGGAGGCCTGGAGATGCTGTTGGGCTAAACCCGGGTGGGCCGCCTGTTGTGCCTCCTGCTGTTCTCCGCCCGCACAAGGTGGCCGAGTTATAGCTGGATGGGCCGGGCGTGGTCACCGGGCCGGCGACGCTGGAGGCCGACCTGCTAGTCCATCTGGCTGGGGACGGACTGCTGCTAGCTGCTGGTGCTGGCACCGGCCTTTCGGGGGTCCTCCGCGGTCATGTTGTTGTTTCACCTTCAGCCGGGGTCAGAGGGGGTTCTTCTTCAGCACCACTCCCTCCGATTCCGGTGATTTCAGAGGTCTCACCGCTGGTTTCTACACCAAACGTTCACGGGTCTACTCCACCATCCTCTCCTACGGGTGCCACCGTGAAAGTGGACTTCGTCACGCCGTCGAGGAGGAGTGGGAGATTTGGAGCGGCTGCGGATGGTGCATCTGTGACAGATGAGGATTCCATGCAGCGTGTCGTCGTGGTGAAACAACATATGCCATAGGATGGCTTAAATGGGGGCCGACTAGATGCTGGAGGATTCGGGAGAGGGGAACGAGCTAAAGAGCACGACAGAAAGAGACACTGATCTACCCAGGTTCGGGGCTCTCGTAAGGAGATAACACCCCTACTCCTGCTCTACTGATTGTATATATGGATCGATGTAGTACACCACAATGGTGCTTCCAAGCTCTCTGCTAGAGAAGGAAGATGAAATGGTAAGTGTAAGAGTACAGAGTGACCAACCAACAACTATCAGCCAACCTTCCACCCTTTACCAGGGCTCCCTATGCCACCTTATATAGTGGTGGCCAGGGTTACAACGGTCATACAAGACCACAAGACAAGGGCTACACTCCAAACAGGAGCTGGTGGCGATGGCAGAGACCCTTGACTTCGCCCCTGATTGCTCTCGATGGGACGCCATATCCCTGTACCTTGTACCTCTTGAACTGTGGCCTTACCTCTCTGAGGTAAACTTGTACTTGTGCACAGTGAGGGTAGGTAACCTCCACTGTGCACCCTGCCATCTCACTCTTCTACCATGCTTGGATGTTTTCTTCCTTGATTGTAGGGACGTGACACCTTGGTTGACTTAAGTATCCCGGATATGACCGTTGGCCATACCCAGGACATATATGCCGGACCAACGACCTACGAGGGTCGGGTAATCCGGCCTCCCCTGCTCCTGCACAACACACCAAATAGTAGGCCGGCATATCTGAATATATGCCGGCACACATATCTGAATATATGCCGGCACACATATATCAGCCGGGATATACATTATATGCCGGCCTGGCCGATGCTCTTATATTCCGGCCAGGCCCTTTCCGTGATAACCCGGCACAAAGTCAATCATAGACCTTGAGTCCTTCTAGTCTCTTGACCCTACCGGGGGTCATCCCCCCGACACTAGTCCCCGAAGCTGCCGAGGTTCCCCAGTCATAACTGTGGAGCCTTGACAGGTTCAACATACCTTTCTTCATTATGCCCCGGCGATCAGATTATATGCCGGCACATCTGCACATATCCCGGCCTCTGTTCCTGTTCCAAAACTTATTCCGGCCGGTCCCGAGGGTATTCCGGACGGAACATATACATCGGGCAATTAATCCGACATATAGACGAGTCTTCCTCGAGAAGCCATGTCCGACAGCTTTGCATCGAAACTTGTAACTGCCCTGCCACCTCGAACGATCACCCACGATGTGACGGTTCACAGTGCAGCAGTTACTTCTTGCCGTCATGGCACGGTTACAGGAACCGCCGCCCCACTCTGTGCCGCCACGTGGCGCCTCGCCGCAGAAACGGTCGGGGGAGTGGAGCACTCCCACGATCCCCACGACCCTGCCTCTTCGCTATAAACAGGGCGGCGGGGGTAAACGTATCTTTTTACCCCCCACCACCATCGTCTTCCTCGCCTTCCTCGCCTGCTACTCTGCCTCCTGCGCTCCACCGCCGGTCCGAAGAGCAGCATCGCCGCCGCAGCCGACCTGCTCCCCGCCGACGCCGACGCCCGACGACGCACGGCATCACCTTTGACGACGCCGCCGCCGCCGCCTCTTCTCTCTGCAGCATTGCAGGGAGATTGGATCTTCCTGCACGCTCGCCGCCGCTCCATCGTCGCCGGCCAAGCTCCGGTGAGACCTCCCTCTGTTCTTCCTCTTTCACGCCTTTTACAACTTCGCACCGATAGCCCCGCTTGCACAGATCTGCCTCGGTCTCAGAGCTAGTTTTCCCTTTGATTCGACTAGCATTGCTAGGCAACGCTCGCAGGTGTTCATCTTTAGGAGTTTTACCCTTATTTGCTTCCTATTTTACCTGCCTCGGTAGATCTTCTATTCCTGCTAACATCTGTGAGAGTGGTATGCCGGAGAGACTAACCTCCCTCTTTTCTCCGGCCTTGATAGGAATAACATCACGGGACTCCGGCTCTCACGCCTTATCCCGGCCACTAAGATGGCATCTTCAAGCATGACGGCTACCTCGGCCTCTGAGGAAGATACCTCGGCCCGAGCTCAAGGACGCTCTGGCTGGGAGGGGTCGGAGGTGACTCCGGCCGACATATCCTGGGTCACCTCCACCAGGAGAGTCCCGGAGGGCGTAGCATGCCGGCTACCCGCGGGAGAAACTGTGCCGGCACCTGAACCCGGCGAACGCGTCGTCTTCATCGCCCACTTCGAGCGGGGCTTCGGACTGCCGGCATCGGACTTCTTCCGGGACTTCCTCAACACCTACGTCCTGCAACCTCATCATATCCCGGCAAATGCCGTGATGATCCTCTCCGCCTTCGCTGCTTTTTGCGAGGGCTATGCCGGCATAGAGGCCCTTACTCAAGGCTGGGCGAAGTACTTCCAACTGCGGAAGCAAGTCGTCCAAGAGCCGCCCCGGAGCAAGGACGACCCGCCGGAGACGGCCCAGGAAAAGAAGGACCGCCCCATGACCCTCTGCGGCGCGGCCACCATCATGTCCCGGAAGGGCTCGGACTTCCCCAAGGTGGAGCTCCTGGAATCTTGCAAGAAGTGGCAGAAAAGCTTCTTCTACGTCAAGAACACCACCGACGAGGATCTCATCAACCTGCCGCCATTTGTGGACGAGCCACCCTTGGCCATGACTAACTGGACCTACAACCCGAAGAATTCGGTGATGCCGGTGAATGCGCTTCACCGGGTTAAGGGCGAGCTCCGGGATGCCGGCCTTACTCCTAACGATCTCGTGGCATGCTTCATCAGCCGGCGCGTCTCCCCTCTGCAGCGCCGGTCGCACAAGATATGCCAGATGAGCGGGCCAATGGACCCCACCCGGCACTCCACTCACGAGCTGACTCCGGCCGACATTCTGCGCCGGATTAAGGATGTCTGCAAGTCCTCTCAGGCCACTTTTGCCTGGGGGCTGGAACCATACAGCCGGGATAGGCCCGCCCCAACGGTAAACCATACTTAAGCCGACACATGCCTGTTTGCCGACACATATCATATCGATCCGACATACCTCTTCCACCGGCATATTTCCTTGTCTGAATATTTGACTTTGCTGTTTATACAGAAATTCAGCTTCCAAACCATGGAGAACTCCCGGATCAAGATCGCGGCGGACCGCACCGTTGCGGATGTTGAAGATCCGGATCATTGGGATAAGCTTCCCAGGAGCACCCGTGCTGCAGCTGCCATGGGTAAGGGCTCTTCATCCCGGCATTATACTCAAGACCGGAGTGAGATTGATTCTGACGAGGAGGTCCTGATGTACTATGACCCGACGCCACTTGCGTACGCCTTTCCAGAAACCCCTATTGCTTACGAGTTTCCAATGCCGTCCTCAGCTATCCCGGACGATGTCGTTATCGACGCCGCCCCTCTGAACCAGGGACCTCCTTCCACCGGCGGACGTGCCGGCCGGAAGCGAGGTGTGAAGCCCCAGTCCGACATACCTCAGAGGTCGAAAAGACAGAAGGTCGGCGTGCCCAAACAGAAGAAACAGAGGCCTGTTGCCTCGGGGTAAATTTCCTTTTCTTTGCATTTCCTCCGACATATCTCTTGTTTGTATTACTGACTTGGTGTTTTCTCTCTTTCAGTGCTCCTCTTGAGCCGGAACAAGCTTCTGGCTTGAGTGGCGACCCGAAGGTTACCAAGCCCGCTGCCCCTGCTACCTCCGACATTCCCTCTGCCAGTCAGACGACCTCACCGGCGCCGGCATCTTCGCCTGCGCCCGACAAGACCACCTCCCCGGCGAAGGACGTTCCTCCGCCGGAACAAGATATCTCTGCCCCCGACGTCCACATGGACTCGGGGGCTCAACAGGAAACCTCGGCTCCTGATGTCCACATGGACACAGGAGCCCATCAAGAAGCCCCAGACTCCGGCGCGCCCACCAGTGACGCCGGCACAACTGACGACGCCGGCGCAAGCGACAAGAGCGCCGGCACAGATATCAAGGGCAAAGGCCCTTTAGTGCCGGAAGTCCGGACTTTTCCGAATCCTGCTCCCGCTGGCCAAGAAGCACCGGCCGCGCCGGAACAGCCCGCACCCGAGACTCCTCCAGCTGACAAGACACCAGCACCGGCCAAGACCACTGCACCGGCCAAGTCCACTGCCCCGGCCCGGACCGGCACGTTGAAGATTCGGACGGCCAAGTCCGGCACACCATCTGCCGCAACTGCTCCTCCTAAGGCAGCGTCCCAGACCAGCTCTGCTCTGGCCCTGCATCTTGGCAGGGCAGCAGCCCGGCCGGGGTACCGGAAAAGCTTCTTCGACACCCCAGAACTCGAGGGCCTCGTCCCTCTTGCGACGAAAAGTGACGAGAGCCTCGGCTCTCTTAAGGAGCAGTGCATCAAATGGAACGACGCCAGCAACATGGACACTGCGGACTCAAGGAGCAAGAAGCTGGCCGAAGCCAAGACCAGTGGCGACCGAAGCGACTTCCTGGCAGCGAAGCCCATACCGATCGCCAGCGAGCTCCTCAGCCTCCAGCAAAGACTTCACAAGTTGGCCGATGCCACCAACGTAAGTCCTCTCTATTTACACCCATATCCCCAGTCCCCGAAAATGTCGGCTGTCCGGGATATGGACATCCGGGATTTTCTCATAGTCCTTTAGCTAGCTTCTTTTGAATTAACTGCCGACATATGAGCTCGATCCGAGCTTCAAATCCTAGTCACCGAGGGCCGGGATAGGTGCGCAGCACCTGTGCCGGGTCTTCAACAATTTCACATCTCTATTATCTTTCAAATCCTCTTGACCGGGATATAAGCTCGATTCGAGCTTCAAATCCTAGTCACCGAGAGCCGGGATAGGTGCGCAGCACCTGTGCCGGGTCTTTAACAATTTCACATCTCTATTATCTTTCAAATCCTCTTGACCGGGATATAAGCTCGATCCGAGCTTCAAATCCTAGTCACCGAGAGCCGGGATAGGTGCGCAGCACCTGTGCCGGGTCTTTAAAAGAATGATCACTTGATAAAATCTTCACTTTAATTATCATGTCAAATTTCTCTGCTGACATTTCAAATCCCGGCATTTTTGCAGCTCATGAACAACACCCGGGCCAACATGTTCCATGACTTGGTGTGCGAGCATCGGAAGCTTTCCGACGCACACAGCAAGCTTCAGCTGGAGCTGTCCCTGAAAGGTAATCTTTGCCGACATACTGCTGTATGCCGGATATCTTTCCGCTCTTTACTTTGCAATGCTTACTCTTGCCGACACGTAACCTTGTGCCGACATTCTTCAGCTGGTGCCGAAGCGCAAGTCACCGAGCTTCTCAAGAGGGTGAAAGAGCTTACTGGTATGCCGGATCCTGCTGTTACCCGGATAGCTACTTTATACTTCAAATCCTTTACTCTTTGTCACTGTTTTCTTTCTTCAAATCCTCTTAACTTGAAATCTTTGCAGATGAGAAGGCTGCACTGGAGGCACGCCACCAGGATTGTGTGTCCTCGGTGGATGTGGCCAAGCAACTGGACGACCGGGATGTCGGTCACAAGGCCGAGGTAGAGCAGCTGAAGGGCCGGATCACCGAGCTGCTGGACGAAAAGGAACAGAGGGAGGGCCTACTGAAGAAAACCCACACCCTGCTTGTTACCTCCGAGACTGATGCCGCCAACGCCCACGCTGAACTGGATAGCCTGAAGGAGCAGGCCACCAAATGGGAGGTTACAGTTGCCCAGCTGAATGCCGACCTTGCCCGTAAGCTTCAAATCCTTTCCCCTTTTATACTTTTCGACATAGTGTAATCTTTTTCGGCGTAGCCTCTATGCCGACATATTTTCCTTTTGCTAACATTGTTTCTATTCTGCAGGCATGTTTCCCGCTTCCGTCGCTGACGTTGAGAGGGCTTTGCAGTTGGACCGAGAAAACCGGGGTGTTCCGGTTGACTCGCCCAACTGGGACATGTCGGAGCAGCAGCTGGCCCTGCAGTCCCGGAAGGAGGCCATGACCCTTTACACTGAAGAGCTCTTCTACGGCGCCCAGGAGGCATTCTCTGCCCTCTGGCCGGGACAAAGGACTCCCACTGATCCGGTTGACCTCGGCAACGACCTGCAGCTTGCCAAGGTTCGCCTCCGGGAGTGGCGAGATTCCGGCGCGAGGGTTGGAGCCGACGAAGCCCTCAGCTACTTCTTGTCTTGGTATGAAAAGGCAGACTTGGAGACTTTGCGCACCGTGCGCGAAGGATCCATCTGGACCACGGATCCGGAACATATCCGGCGCCGGCGAGAGTTGGCCCACAGCTATGTGGATTATGCCGACACCGACAAATTCGTCCGGGACATCCGCGAGCCGGAGAAGAATGACGAAGCCGGGACATCTGCTGCTGCTGAGGGTTCCGACTCCAGCCAAGATGAAGGTGAAGCTGAGGAAGCCGACACTGAAGCTCCGGAACAGGCATCTGCCCCGGGCGGAGGTGATGGCTCCATTCCATCTGCTGGGTCCGGCACACCTGAAGCCGCCACTTCGACTGCTACTGCTCCACCTGCTGGCGGCCCCGCGTCTGCCCCTTGAATCTTTGCATCAAAAACACTTTAAGCTTTATCAGATCCCCGGTATGCCGGGTGCAGTTGTAAGATATACGTTTACTTTCCTTTGGTTTGCTATCTGAACAAGTTTTATCTTGGTTTGCTTGTTACTAATGCCGGATCATCTTTTGGCTAAGTCACCGAGTTTGTTTTCCTGTTTCCTCAACTTCACAACCTTGGCTACTTGTCTACCTCTTTGGGCTTTTGACTTATGAGTCTCAAGGTTGCTTTGTTAAACATACAGTACTTAAACTTTGAAACTTAGACTTCAAATCATCCGACACTTCAAATTTTAACTTTAGCTTTAACCAAAATGTCGGTTCGCTTGCTTTGTATTTCCTTAGCCGTTTTCCATGTGTAGACAATCTCCGGCATCTACTCTTGCTAGCCATGAAGCCGGGTTTCGGACAGCAGCTGAGTCGAAGAGTGGCCTTTGGTGCCGACACATTACTAGGCCGACATAGGAAACATTCAAATAGAGCCAGCCGGCATATAACAGAAAACTGTAAATAAACAACAAATATACCTTGGAGCTAGTTATCCGGCTTCTTCCGGATGCCGGTATATCATTCATTAGTTTTGTGCCGGCACAAACACGCCGGCATACAAAGGAAAATACGGAAATACATACATTGTGTTGCTCAGGAGTAAAAGGGTCGCAGTAGAGCTATGTTCCATGGCCTCTTGGTTTCTTCTCCGGACCTGTCCACCTTATTCTTCTTGGGGTCCTGCGCATCTATAAGATAATAGGCATCATTGTGCAGAGCTCTGCTCACAATGAATGGCCCCTCCCATGGAGGAGTTAACTTATGCCGGCCTTCTGTTCCTTGCTTTAGCCGGAGTACTAGATCTCCCTCTTGAAATCTCCTTGGATTTACCTTCTGCGCATGATAGCGTCTGAGGTTCTGCTGATATACTGCTGTTCTTGACAGAGTTATTTCCCTTGCTTCCTCTAGCAGATCAACATCATTTTCTCTGGCTTCTTTAGCCTCTTCCTCAGTATATAGCACTATTCTTGGTGCATCATGTATTACATCTGTTGGAAGCACAGCTTCTGCTCCATACACCAGGAAAAATGGTGTGTAGCCTGTTGATCTATTCGGAGTTGTTCTTAAACTCCACAGCACTGCTGGCAGCTCATCTAGCCAACATCCCGGAGTTTTCTCCAGGGGCTCTATCAGCCGGGGTTTTATGCCGGATAGTACTAGCCCATTCGATCTCTCTACTTGGCCATTGGCACAAGGGTGGGCAACCGACGCAACGTCCAGCCGGATTCCCACCTCCTCACAAAATCTGGCAAATGGCCCTTGGGCAAAGTTTGACCCATTGTCAGTGATGATGCTATGAGGAACACCATATCTCAAGATTATATCCTTTAAGAATTTCACTGCTGTGTGACCATCACACTTGCTTATGGGCTTCACTTCAATCCACTTGGTGAACTTGTCCACCATGACCAGGATATGGGTCATTTTCCCTCTGGCCGGCTTAAAAGCCCCGACCATATCCAGGCCCCAAACAGCAAAGGGCCAGGTTATTGGGATAGTTTTCAGGGCAGATGCCGGCTGATGAATCTGGTGGGCATATCTTTGACACCCATTACATTTCCGGACCAAGTTTTCTGCCTCTTGCAGTGCCGTTGGCCAATAGAAGCCATGCCGGAATACCTTTGCCACCAATGCCCTGGACGAAGCATGGTGACCACACTCCCCCTGGTGAATTTCCCGGAGCATCTCCAGACCCTCCGCAGATTCGACACATCTCTGCAATACTCCGGTGGTACTTCTCTTGTATATTTCTTTGTTGATGATGGTATACGCTTTGGATCTCCTTATAACCCGGCGGGCCTCGGTTTCATCCGCCGGCACTTGACCATCCACCATGAAGTTCATGATAGGACGTGCCCATGAGGGCACTTCCCTGACAGTGAACACTGCCTGATCTATTTCCATCATTTCGACCGACACATAATCGATCTCCATGGGCTGCGAAGTCCCCGGGACTGAAGAATCAGTCCCCGGGTATGCCGGAGCAGTCCCCGGGTATACCGGCACAACCTCTTGGCACATTTTACCCTTGCCTTTAGCTTTGCTCCGGAATACTGTACTAACAGCATATGCCGGCCCAGTCCCCGGGAGTGAGGAAACAGTCCCCGGGTTATCCGCCTTGGCTCCGGCATCTATCTCCATTGGAACTGCTTCGTCAGGACCTGGCGGGACATAAATGGAGGATGACTCCGGCGAGGGTTTGATCGATGGCTTCCTCAGATGCTCCAGGGAAATGCCGGGTGGGATTGAATCTCGGGAAGACCCCAGCTTGGATAATGCATCGGCTGCATCGTTCTGAGCCCGGAGAACGTGCCGGAACTCACAACCTTCAAAATAACCACTTAACTGCTGCACTAGGAAACGGTATGATGCCATGTTAGCATCATGCGCGTCCCATATGCCGGAACACTGCTGGACCACTAAGTCAGAATCACCGAAGCACATAATCCGGCGAATTCCTATGTCCTTAGACACCTTCAGGCCATGCACAAGTGCCTCATATTCCGCCACATTATTTGATGCTGCAAAGTGAATCTGCAGGACATATCTCAGCTGGTCATTCTTTGGTGACCTGAGAACTATGCCGGCACCCAAGCCATGGATTGTCTTTGACCCATCGAAATGCATCCTCCAATAATTGGCATCTGGCAATGGTGGCTCATACTGTATCTCGGCCCAGTCAATAAAGAAATCAGCCAAGACCTGGGACTTGATTGTATCCCTCTTATCGTACTGCGGTGTATATGGTGAAAGCTCTATTGCCCATTTTGCTATCCGGCCGCTGGCATCTTTGTTGCCTATAATTTCCGAGATAGGGGCCTCGGCCACTACCCGGATTGGATGCTCTTGGAAGTAATGCTTGAGCTTCTTAGCCGCCATATAGACACCATAGGTCATCTTCTGATAGTGGGGGTAATTTTGCTTTGAGGTGGAGAGGACTTCACTCAGATAATATACCGGCCGCTGCACGGTTTTGCCTCCTTCCTCTCGCTCTACTACCACCACAGCACTGACAACTCGGTTGGTTGCCGCTATATAGAGCAACATTGGCTCCCGGGGCATCGGAGACGCTAATACCGGCGCTGTTGACAACAACTGTTTCAATTCCTTGAAAGCTGCATCTGCTTGCGTTGTCCAGACAAATGTGTCGGACTTTTTCATCAACTGATATAACGGCAGGGCTTTCTCTCCCAGCCGGCTTATGAAACGGCTCAGGGATGCGAGGCACCCAGTGAACTTCTGTACTTCCCTCAAATCTGTCGGCGGCTTCATCCTTTCTATGGCACGAATCTTGCCAGGATTCACCTCAATACCCCGGCTGGAAACAAGGAAACCGAGCAGCTTGCCCGCCGGCACCCCAAAGGTGCACTTAGCCGGATTCAACTTCATCCGGAATCTCCTCAGGTTCCCAAAGGTTTCCCGGAGATCATCTATGAGAGTCTTGCTCTCCTTGGTTTTTATGACGATATCATCGACATATACCTGCACGTGCAGCGGCTGTGGAATCAATCACTTGATCGATCCGAGGCAGCGGGAATGGATCTTTAGGACATGCCTTGTTCAAGTTGGTGTAATCAACACACATCCGCCATACTTTCACTATGACGGGCTCATCTTTCTTCTTTTCCACCAAAACCGGATTAGACACCCAATCCGGATGAAGTACTTCCTTGATAAAGCCAGAGGCTAAGAGCCTGGCCACTTCCTCCCATATGGCTTTCCTTCTATCGCCGGCATTCCGCCGGAGCGGCTGCTTCACTGGCTTAGCATCGGGTCTCACATGCAATGCGTGCTCAGCCAGCTCCCTCGGCACACCTTGCAGGTCCGAAGTAGACCATGCAAAGATATCCCGATTCTCACGGAGGAAGCTGATGAGCTCGCTTTCCTATTTGGGATCCAAACTTGCCCCAACCAGGGCATGGCGCTCCGGGAAAGCTTCATCCAGCGGCACCTTTTTGACTTCCTTGCCTACTTGAAAAGAAGCACTGCCGCCGGGATTTGTCATGCCCGGCATATATTTGCCGGCCACGACCGTCTCAGCAATCTCCACTGCTCGCTTGAGCCTCTTCCTTTCCTCTGCAATGATCAGAGTCTCGGCCAGATTGGATCCGGCGGTGGCACATGCCATCGAACGCTTGTAATCACCAATGATGGTGATCACTCCTTTGGGTCCCGGCATATTCATCTTCAGATACGCCACATGCGTAGAGGCCATGAATTTTGCCAGTGCCGGTCTACCCAGCAAAGCATGGTAGGGGCTCTCCAGATCAACCACCTCGAACATGAGGTTTTCCACCCTGCAGTTATCCCGGCTGCCAAACATGACATCCATCCGGATCTTGCCCATCGGCGCACACGAAAGTCCCGGCACAATGCCGTGGAACGTGGTCTTGCTTGGTTCCAGCATATTTTCCTTGATTCCCAGCTTCTCCATCGTATCCCGATACATGATGTTGATGCTGCTTCCATTATCAATGAGGACCTTGCTGAATCTCACGTTATTAGCCGGCCCGACGAATGTCGGATCCATCACCAGAGCATATCCGCCGGGATTTGGCATGATCCGGGGGTGATCTGCCCTGTCCCAGCCAACAGCCTGGTCAGACCAGTACATCAGCTTTGGCACAGCCGACATAACGGCATTTACCTCCAGACTCCGCCGGTACAAGCTCTGCTTGTCTGTTCTCTCGGTCTCAAAGACCATATAGCTCTGATCATACTCCTTGTACTCATTCCGGCCCGCTCCTGGGCCTCCGGCGTTATATTCCGGATTATAGCTCTGGTCAACTTGATTTACGCCGGCATTTCCGGCGTTGCTCTGATTCCCAGGATTATCCGGCCTAGGTGGGACTGCAATTGTATTAGCACCTGTCAACGGCGATGGAGCTGCCGGGACAGAGGGTCTAGCCGGTCCCCAGGGACCTGCACGACCTGCTAATATGTCGTCCAGCCATGAACAGTTCCTTGTCAAATGGTTTGCCGGCTTTCCCGGCTGGAATGTGTGAAACACACAAGGCTTGTCCATGGCAAGACCCACAGTATACTTCGGCCACTGCTTCTTCTGGCCGGCGGCTCCGCCGGCATTCTTGTTGGTCCAGACATTCTTCTTCTGGAACGGCTGTGCTTGCTGCTGCGGCTGCTGCTGATAGTTCTCATATCTCGGACGCTGGCTACTGCCGGCGCCCCCTTGCTCTTCCTCCACAGCTGCAACTTGTGCTGCTCCGTACCTATAATCCGGCCGCTCATCTCTCCTCTTATTCCGGTTATCCGGGCGATAGAACTGCCCTGATCTCCCGGCATTGCTGGTGTTCCCCTGGGTCTGCCCCTGTCCTTGTGAATCGAGACTGGGCTGCTTGGGATCTCCCAGAGCATAACTATCAGCGATCTTGATTGTTTCGGCCAGCGTGGCCGGCATTTGCCTCTGAAGCTTTTGCCACAGCATGGTGCCATGCTGGCACCCATGAGCGAACCACATGATGGCCTGCTGCTCATTGATTCCTTCGCATGAATTGCGCAACGTGCACCACCTGGTCAGATAGTCACGGTCAGTCTCATTCACTCCTTGCCGGCAGTTAGCCAGCTGCTGCGGACGGTTGGGCCTCTTGTATGTACTGGTAAAGTTTGACACAAACTGCTCTTCGAAATCAATCCAGCCGTTGATACTCCCGGCCGGCAAATTATTCAGCCATATCCTGGCTGGACCTTCCAACATCTGCGGCACATATCGTACCGCCCATCTGAGGTTTCCTCCGGCGATGTTCACCGCTGTGGAGTAATCCTCCAACCAATCTTCCGGCTTCGTACTGCCATTATATGTCCTCGCGCCACGCGCGAGCTGGAAGTAGTAAGGCACCGGCTCCCCCATAATCCGGGGTCCGAAACACATAGGGCCCGGAGCTCCTTGCCTCTCCACCAACTCTGATTGGTGGAGCTTGTCCAGCTTGAAATGTGCATCATTGGCTTCCAAGGACCGAGGTCCAAGCCGGGATGCTATTGGGCCTGCGATCATCTGCTGCTGCTGCTCCGGCTGATGCTGCTCACTATGCCGGCCTTGCTGATTCTGCTGCTGATATCCCGCCCTGGCAAGGGCGGAATTGCCGTCATCCTCTCGATGTCCCGGATGGCCTGCACCCTGCTGCTGCGCTGCACCTCCGGCGCCCTGTTGCTGACGCCGGACTGCACTGTTACTCCGGCCACCACCGGCCGCTGCTGCTTCATGCCCGGCCGGCATACTCTGGCCGGGCTTCTTGCTGCCGACATACTTGTCAGCTTGGCCGACATTCTTCTGCACCACCGCCTGCTTTCCGGCGGCAGCCGGATCGTACACCTGGATCTGCTTGTCCCGGCGGCCAGAGGTCACACTTCCGGCACGCCGGGCGCTAGGATGCGGGGACGAGGCTTGGCCCCTCGACCTCGCGCCGGCACCTCCTGCCGACACAATGTACTGGGATGCCCCGGCACCTGGGTTTGCCTTCTTAAAGGCCTCCTGCTGCTTTGTAGCTTCAGACAAAAGTTGGTTAAGCCGGGCTTGCTGCTCACGCAGTGCTTCGCCGGATAAACAAGATAAATCCTTAGCTACCTCGGCCGCTGCTCTAAGGTTCTTTACTGGCGAACTATAGACTACCTTAGGCACAGTACTAGTTGCAGTATGACTCTTATCTCTAGCATCTTTTCCTATCTCAGCATTAAGATTTCTGCCTCTAGTTCTAACCTCTTCTATCCGGCTAGGCCGGATTACTACAGGAGTAAAACCATGGGCTGCCTCATACTCACGGAGTTGCCGGTTAAACCGTTCGCGCTCCTGGTTCATGGCCAGGGCCTCGTCGACGAGGGCCTGACGAGATCCCTCCAGGATCTCCCTTGTCTGCTCCAGATCAACGCCGGATCGCACCGGCTCGAGAAGCCGGTCGATGATGGGAAGAAGAACCTCGCCCCTAGCCGGCACACCGGAAGTGCCGGCCAGGTTCTCCGCACGCTCCAACGGAGGACGCGCCGACCTCTTGACCTTCGGCGGCTCCGGAGGAGAAGCTCCGACCGCTGCTGCTTTGCCGGCATCCTCCGCCGGCGGCACGGATGTGCCGGCCATCATCACCTCAGCCGACTCTACTGAGCGAGCGCTACGCCCAGCGTGAGCCAGCCGATGTGACGGAGGATCCGACGCCACCAGCACCTCCTTCCTGCAAATTCTCTCAGTCCCCACGTATACCTCGTGGGAACCGAAAGACATAATCCGGCCATCCCTGGGGAACGGCCGGCCACCGAGACAACCAGCGTTGTCACTGACGAAACTGAGCGAACCTAGCCTCTGGACGAGGCCAGAGACCACGCGCACTCCCGAAGCTGCTATCACAGACCCCGTCCGAATGAACACTCCGCCCAGCATATCGATCTGATGCCCCACGGTGGGCGCCAAATGTCGTCGTGGTGAAACAACATATGCCATAGGATGGCTTAAATGGGGGCCGACTAGATGCTGGAGGATTCGGGAGAGGGGAACGAGCTAAAGAGCACGACAGAAAGAGACACTGATCTACCCAGGTTCGGGGCTCTCGTAAGGAGATAACACCCCTACTCCTGCTCTACTGATTGTATATATGGATCGATGTAGTACACCACAATGGTGCTTCCAAGCTCTCTGCTAGAGAAGGGAGATGAAATGGTAAGTGTAAGAGTACAGAGTGACCAACCAACAACTATCAGCCAACCTTCCACCCTTTACCAGGGCTCCCTATGCCACCTTATATAGTGGTGGCCAGGGTTACAACGGTCATACAAGACCACAAGACAAGGGCTACACTCCAAACAGGAGCTGGTGGCGATGGCAGAGACCCTTGACTTCGCCCCTGATTGCTCTCGATGGGACGCCATATCCCTGTACCTTGTACCTCTTGAACTGTGGCCTTACCTCTCTGAGGTAAACTTGTACTTGTGCACAGTGAGGGTAGGTAACCTCCACTGTGCACCCTGCCATCTCACTCTTCTACCATGCTTGGATGTTTTCTTCCTTGATTGTAGGGACGTGACACCTTGGTTGACTTAAGTATCCCGGATATGACCGTTGGCCATACCCAGGACATATATGCCGGACCAACGACCTACGAGGGTCGGGTAATCCGGCCTCCCCTGCTCCTGCACAACACACCAAATAGTAGGCCGGCATATCTGAATATATGCCGGCACACATATCTGAATATATGCCGGCACACATATATCAGCCGGGATATACATTATATGCCGGCCTGGCCGATGCTCTTATATTCCGGCCAGGCCCTTTCCGTGATAACCCGGCACAAAGTCAATCATAGACCTTGAGTCCTTCTAGTCTCTTGACCCTACCGGGGGTCATCCCCCCGACACAGCGGGCTATGCGTTGGAAGGCGGAGATCAACCTCGACTACTCAGGTATAATTTCACCTTCAAAATCTAAATCATTCCTTTCTTTTTCAACACCAATGATTTCCTCTAAGCTTGCTAGTGTAGGAGTCAATATTGGTAGTAATGATAAGGAAATTTTGTTTTCTTCCAATGCCTTGAGACAGATGGAAGTTGGCCGTCTAACAGTTATTCCAAAAGACTCAGCTTTTTCTTGCGCCACCTATGATGACGACGAGGAAGCGATTGCCACATCAGATGGTCAGCTTTGATACGTCTCCAACGTATCCATAATTTTTTATGCTCCATGCTTGTTTTTACACCATTTGCTTAGTATTTCGTTACACTTCGTGGCACTTTTATGCATTTTCCGAAACTAACCTACTAACAAGTCGCCACAGTGCCAGTTCCCTGTTTTCTGCTATTTTTGTGTTTCAGAAAAGCTACACAGGAAATATTCTCGGAATTGGACGAAACCAAAGCCAGTCGCCCAAAATTTCACCGAAGCTTCCAGAGAACCGAAGAGGAGACGGAGTGGGGCCACGGGGGGGGGGCACACACCAGGGCGGCGCAGCCGAGCCCCTGGCCGCCCCCCTTATGTGTGAGACCACCTCGGTCCACTTCTGACGATGCCCCTTCGCCTATAAAGACCCCCCGACCGGAAAAACCTAAAGACCCGATCAGTTTTCCAGAACACATCGCGATCCACCGCCGCCGTCGACCCGAAGATCGGGAGGGTCTAGAAGCTCTTCCCGGCACCCTGTCAGAGAGGGGAATCACCACCGGAGGTCTTCTTCATCGCCATGCTTGCCTCCGGAGCGATGAGTGAGTAGTCTACCTTGGACTATGAGTCCATAGCAGTAGCTAGATGGTTGTCTTCTCCACCATGTGCTTCATGTTTAGATCTCATGAGCTGCCCTACATGATTGAGATCACCGTTATGTAATTCTACATGTTTGGTTTGTTGGGATCCGATGAATATTGGTGTTATGCTTGAGTTGAAGTACTGAAATTTATCTTATGTTATCTCTATGTTGTTTATGATGTTGCATGCTCTCCGTTGTTAGTAGCTATCTTGGCCAAGTAGTTGCTAGTGACTCCAAGAGGGGGTATTTATGCTCGATAGTGGGTTCATGCCTCTATTTAATCTGGGGGAGTGACAGAAACCTCTAAGGTTGTAGATGTGTTGTTGCTACTAGAGAGAAAACAACATTCATATGCTCAAGGGCATATGCTTTGTTTACATTACACACTTTGCTTAATGCAGTTATCTATTGTTCGCAACTTAATACTCATGGGGTGTTCGGACGATATCCCCGTGAGTGGATTATTAGTCATAGATGCAGTTGGATGGCGGTCTATGTATCTTGTTGTAATGCCTAGAGTAAATCTCATAGTGATCCTCTCATCATATGCACGTTGTCTTTATTCTATCAATTGCCCAGCTGTAATTTGTTTACCCAGCATGTATTATTTTATCTATGGAGAGACATCGCTAGTGAACTGTGGACCCCGGTCCTATTTCCGTTATATTGCTATCACCTGTTTACTTTACTCGCACTGTTACTTTACTCGCATACTATTACTATTTTCTACTCGATACGCTCATTCCTTTGTTTCAAGCAAACCGGTGAGATTGAAAAACCTCATCGTAAGTTGGGAGCAAAGTATTTGGTTGTGTTGTGTGCAGGTTCCGCGTTGCAGCTAGCAAAGCAAAGCTTGGACGAGGCGCCCTATAAATTGTCCTGAGCTGTCGCAAGCTAGCAAGCATCACCTTCAGTCGTATTGGCTCCTTCCTCTCCTGATCGACATACCTTGGTTTTTTAACTGAGGGAAAAACCTTGCTGCTATATTCATCATACCTTTCTCTTGGGGTTCCCAACTGGACGGTGAAAAGATAACACCACCGCAAGCATCAAGAACTTTTTCTGGCGCCGTTGCCGGGGAGGAAGAAGAAGACTTCTGCGAGGGGAGTTTTTGCACGCACATCCTTTACTTTGTTTATTGTTTTGCTTTACTTTATTTATTTTACTTGCATCGTTTTATCAAAAACCCAGAAAAAATTAGAATCCTTGGTAGTTGTTATTTCTTTACTTCTAGTTCATTATGTTGTTCCCTAAGTACGTTCCGGAGGACCTCTTAGTAGGAAGTGGTTCAATTATTGGGAAAGATAACATTGAGGAGTTCTTTAATTATATTAGTATGTATAAAGAAGTTGAGGAAAAGTCTTTGGTTGAGCTTGCTCCTAGTTATGAAGTTGCTTCTGCTTATTTAGTTCACATGTTAGAAGCTAGGTTTGCTAGCCTCAATCCTTTTTATGCAACACATGTTCCTTAAGCTTCATGAAATTGAGGATCTTGAAAAGAAAGCTTTTATCTTGGAAACTTTGCGCATAGAATTTAGAGATGTTGCAATTGAGGCTAGGAAAGTTTTTAAGAAATTTAATAAGCTTGGCTCGCCTGTAGTGGTTGTTGGTACACCCAATGAAGATTTTAGAGTGCCAATACCTTATAAACTTGTAGGAATTCACGATGCTTGGGAAAAGAATTTTAGTTGGATTTGTCCTGAAAACTTTTTTGATGAAAGTAGTGTACCAAAGAGTGATCATAAAGGGTCTTCAAAAACTCATTTGGACACAATTCCCTTCATTGTTGAAAAGACTCCTACAGTGGATCCTAATGCTTCTTTATAATTACTTGATTCGCAATTTTCTACGCCTAGCTCAAAGGCGTTAAAGAAAAGCACTCTTGGGAGATAACCCAATGTTTTTACATTCAGTTCTTTTCTTTTATTTGAGTCTTGGAAGTTATTACTACTGTAATGACCTCTCCTTATCCTTTTTATTTCGTTTTTGTGCCAAGAGAAGCCTCTAATTTGAGCGAGGTAAGATTTGGGGATGTTGCTGTCCTGAAACAGTTTTTGGTGCTGCACCGTAAAAATTCGTGAAAATTCTCTGTTTATCTTTTGGACCTGCGATTTCTTGTGCATATGCCCCAGGTTATATCAAAACTTTCATTAGTTGAACACTTTTTGATTTGAGGAACAGAAAACCCCTCAAAAATTTGACCTTTCTCAGCTGTTCTGTTTTGACAGATTTCTGTCAATATTTGTGTTTGCCGCTTTATCGCTTTCTTTTTGAGTTCTTTTGATCACGGAACTTTTGGGGAAGTTGCTACAGTATTATATGCTTAATATGTGGTGGTTTTAGGTTTAAACCTGAAGCAAAAAGAGGTTGATTCTATGTTATGCTTACACTAATGTTGCTAATAGATTTGTGTTTAGTTTTGTATGAAGGAAGTTTTCAAGTGTAGGGATCGGAGAGTGATGAGATGAGTTGAAGAACGGACAAAAGCTCAAGCTTGGGGATGCCCATGCATCACCCCAAGAAATATCCAAGAAGTACAAGCGTCAAAGCTTGGGGATGCCCCCGAGGCACCCCTTCTTCATCGGCAAAAATCAGGTCACCTTTCAAGACACTATATTTTTATTGCTTCATGCAATATGCGTTTTTCTTGGAGCGTCAGTTGTTTTTACTTTTCAGTTTAGTTTAGTATAGTTTGCTGCAATAAATGGTTGGACCCCAACAAATTTCTTTTGGAGAAGTTGCCTTGCTTTTCATTTGCTAAGAACACTCCGTTTTTCTTTTCAACGAGTGTTCTTCTTTTTCTAGAACTGCGTTTAATTTTCGTTTTCGCCTTGATATGCGTTCAGATCTTGTTATATCTTTTCATAAAGGTGTATTTTTGCCTCTGATCTGTATTGGTTTTCATCAAAAGAGGTGTTTACAAATTTTTTGAATGGTGTTGGAAAAGAGAAAAAGCTTTATGCAAAAAAGTGGTACAAGAAGGAGCTTGTGTAGACTGCGGCCTAGGCTTTTGCATGTCGTGCTTGATGTCTTTTTGATAGTATGCTTAGTGGTTTTGCTGTAGCATGACTTGTCTCAAATAACTGAGATTGCTTAATGAGCCTTTGAAAAAAATCATGCATTGTTTTTTTTCGTTTGAAGCATTATTTTGGTTTTCTCCTTGATGCTTTATTTGGGTTGACTTGGCGCATGCTCACACATGTTTGACTCTTATAAAGTCGCCAATAGCCTCTATGATCATTTAGTTTTTGACTTTTGATGCCATCGTATGCTTCTTTTAATGTCGCTTTGTCGCTTTGCATGATTATGGCCGTTATTGCTCTCTTAGTTGGTCGCTCCCAGTCTTTTGCTAGCCCTCGCCTTGTACTGAGTATGAGCTCTACTCGTGCATCCAACTCCTAAAAACCATGTTGTTCCAAAGTGTCCACGATACATACCTATTAGCAATTTTCTATTCCAAAGTACATTTGACTTGCTTTTATCTACTCTTCAAATTAAACTCTTACCAGTGTTATGCGAAAATTGGTCAGTAAAGCTCTCACGAACCGGATGGCACACTTTATTTTTATCGTTCTTAAAAATTTGACATTGTGGTCCCTTATGTTGAGTTGTTATGCTTGCAAGTTGTAAGTTGGAGATTAGCCCAACCATGCCGTCATGGGGCAAGCTTTCAACATTGCACTTCTTATTTGAGTTGATATCGTGATCTTTTGTTTATGGATACTCGCGGTGTGAAATGAATTGGGAATCTTGCGGGATCATGGAGTTTGTATATGCGTTAGGGAAACGCCTAGGCCGCCAATCTAAGCCATGCATAATTCATGGTGGAAATTTGCAGCATGCCCATAGTGGACATTCGACGACGCATCTCAAAATAAAAAGCTATACAAATGGTAAATAAAAGAGATGTCGAGGTGTTCATTGTCTGCTTGTCCTGTCATTTTGATGTGGGCTTGTTCCGTGTCATCAGGCACGGAGGTACCCCGTTGGCGATTCTCGATGATACATATATACTTACAATGACAAGAGCCTTGCTTGGGACTCTAAGTAAAGTAGCATGAGGTTTGGGTACTCGTATTCACGCGACACGAGGTTTTCAACTTATGATTTGTCAAGCATATGCAGCATAAGTGTTCTCGCATTAACTTTAACCATTCAAGATTCTTATGATGGGGGGCAATGAGAGCTCAAAGCCGGTAAGTACCATAATTTTTGAAGGTTTATAAAACTTGCAATCACTGCTTCCCTCCGCGAAGGGCCCTTCTTTTACTTGTATGTTGAGTCACCACCTTCTATCTTTATGCACCATTAAGAGAGCATAGTTGTCATTCTTAGTATAATGTGCATTGTCCTAAAGTTTTCATTGATTGATTCATATTGTTGGTTTCACTTGTTCTTAAATTATTTGTATCTAGTCGCCCTCTTAAACTTGAAGGTGTCCTATGCATTTATGTTTTGCTCTCCATGAAGGACAAGCTGAAAACCATTTGTATGTTTTTTCCTTATGATTTGAACACACATTTGACTTTCATTGTTTTATTTACATGATCTTTTGTTTGTGTTCATTTTCATGTTATAACATGGTTGCTAAGTTTCTTCTATCAAGATTATGTCTTTCATGCCCATGTTTTAAGTTCTTTTGATCCCAGCGCACAACGCTTGCATATATGATCAAGATTGTGTAGGTGCATGTCACCTCAAAAATTATTTCTTTTGTTATCACTTACCTACTCGAGGACGAGCAGGAGTTAAGCTTGGGGATGCTGATACGTCTCCAACGTATCCATAATTTTTGATGCTCCATGCTTGTTTTTACACCATTTGCTTAGTGTTTCGTTACACTTCGTGGCATTTTTATGCATTTTCTGGAACTAACCTACTAACAAGTCGCCACAGTGCCAGTTCCCTATTTTCTGCTATTTTTGTGTTTCAGAAAAGCTACACAGGAAATATTCTCGGAATTGGACGAAACCAAAGCCAGTCGCCCAGAATTTCACCGAAGCTTCCAGAGAACTGAAGAGGAGACGAAGTGGGGCCAATAGGGGGCCACACACCAGGGCGGCGCGGCCCAGCCCCTAGCCGCACCCCCTATGTGTGAGACCACCTCGGTCCACTTCTGACGATGCCCCTTCGCCTATAAAGACCCCCCGACGGGAAAAACCTAAAGACTCGATCAGTTTTCCAGAACACATCGCGATCCGCCGCCGCTGTCGACCCAAAGATCGGGAGGGTCTAGAAGCTCTTCCTGGCACCCTGCCGGAGAGGGGAATCGCCACCGGAGGTCTTCTTCATTGCCATGCTTGCCTCCGGAGCGATGAGTGAGTAGTCTACCTTGGACTATGGGTCCATAGCAGTAGCTAGATGGTTGTCTTCTCCACCATGTGCTTCATGTTTAGATCTCATGAGCTGCCCTACATGATTGAGATCACCGTTATGTAATTCTACATGTTTGGTTTGTTGGGATCCGATGAATATTGGTGTTATGCTTGAGTTGAAGTACTAAAATTTATCTTATGTTATCTCTATGTTGTTTATGATCTTGCATGCTCTCCGTTGTTAGTAGCTATCTTGGCCAAGTAGTTGCTAGTGACTCCAAAAGGGGGTATTTATGCTCGATAGTGGGTTCATGCCTCTATTTAATCTGGGGGAGTGACAGAAACCTCTAAGGTTGTAGATGTGCTGTTGCTACTAGGGGGAAAACAACATTCATATGCTCGAGGGCATATGCTTTGTTTACATTACACACTTTGCTTAATGCAGTTATCTGTTGTTCGCAACTTAATACTCATGGGGTGTTCAGACGATATCCCCGTGAGTGGATTATTAGTCATAGATGCAGTTGGATGGCGGTCTATGTATCTTGTTGTAATGCCCAGAGTAAATCTCATAGTGATCCTCTCATCATATGCATGTTGTCTTTATTCTATCAATTGCCCAGCTGTAATTTGTTTACCCAGCATGTATTATTTTATCTATGGAGAGACACCGCTAGTGAACTGTGGACCCCGGTCCTATTTCCATTATATTGCTATCACCTGTTTACTTTACTCGCACTATTACTTTACTTGCATACTATTACTATTTTCCACTCGATACGCTCATTCCTTTGTTTCAAGCAAACCGGTGAGATTGACAACCTCATCGTAAGTTGGGAGCAAAGTATTTGGTTGTGTTGTGTGCAGGTTCCGCATTGCAGCTAGCAAATCAAAGCTTGGACGAGGCGCCCTATAAATTGTCCTGAGCTGTCGCAAGCTAGCAAGCATCACCTTCAGTCGTATTGGCTCCTTCCTCTCCTGATCGACATACCTTGGTTTCTTAACTGAGGGAAACACCTTGCTGCTATATTCATCATACCTTCCTCTTGGGGTTCCCAACTGGACGGTGAAAAGATAACACCACCGCAAGTATCAAGCTTCTCTCTCAGTTAATTGGGGAGGTGTCGAATGTGATCATGGATGAGGCTAGGATAAGTTCATTATATGAACTAAAAGCTTCGGGCTAGAAATCTGGGTCATGTTCTACTAGGAAGGGTAAAATGCCTAAGAAACGGGCAAAAGTTTCACAAACGTCCATAGTTTCCTGATGAATGGAATGTTGTCAAATAGCAGAGGTCTTGGTGACTTGGCTAAACATCTGTTTTTTGCTGACTGTATTCGGGATCATAATTTAGATTTCTTGCCTGTTCGGAAACGGGTAGACGGGACTTCCCACAAAGCTTCCTTAACCGCCTTTCAGGTGGTGTTGACTTTGTGTGGCACTCCCGTCCACCTCATGGACGTTCTGGTGCCATCTTGGTGGGCGTCAAGACTTCTACTATGGATGTGTTGGCTTGTTCGGATGGTGATTTCCATGTGAAACTCCATATCCGTAACAAGTCTGACAATTTCATATGGAGTCTTGTGGCTGTCTATGGTGCAGCCCAAGAGGAGTATAAGGCTGATTTTCTTCGCGAGATGGTTAACTTAGCAAAGGATAACCCACATCCAATTATAATTGGAGGGGATTTCAATTTGCTTAGATTTCCTTTTGAGAAGAGCAAAGGCCGGTTTGACGATCATTGGCCTTTCTTATTCAATGCTGTCATTGATAGCTTGGATTTAAGAGAGGTCTCAATGATTGGCAGACAATTCACCTGGGCAAATAATCTTCCAGAGCCTACATACAAAAAACTTGATCGAGTACTGATTGACTCAGATTGGGAAGATAAATACCCAATGGTCTCAGTACGAGCTCTTGAACGTATTGAATCTCTGTCGGATCATGCTCCTATTCTCTTGACTACTAGGTTGTTGAGACCACAATGTAATCGACGATTCAAGTTTGAACTTGGATGGTTACATAGGGATGGTTTCTATGACATGGTTAAGTCGGTATGAGATCGTCCTGCCATTGGTCAAACCCCGATTGCAAGGTGGAATAACAAAATACGAGATACTCGTAAACACCTAGGCGGTTGGGCGAGGCATACGGCAGGTATTCTTAAAAAAGAAAAGTTAAGACTTTCAAGTATAATTGATAACCTCGAAGCACTAGCGGAAGTTCGCCCTCTATTACCGCAGGAGATTGAGCTTAAGAGCCAATCGAATGCACAAATAGCTCGACTTTTGCGAGAGGAGGAAATCAAATGGTATCAAAGGTCTAAAAGTCAATTCATTCTCGAGGGTGACACGAATACAAGATACTTTCATAGTGTTGCCAATGGCAGACATCGGAAGAAACTTATTCACTCACTTGTCCAAGATGACGGGACTATTGAAGGCCAAGAAAATCTTAAGTCTTACATTACAAATTATTATAAAGGTTTGTTCGGGTCTCCTGATGAAGGAAACTTCAGTATGGATGAGACCCGTACAGACAACATCCCCCAGGTTTCTGTTGTTGAAAATGACTTCCTGACTGTTCCTTATTCTGAGGATGAAGTTAAGGAAGCTGTTTTCCAAATGGAACACAACAAGGCACCAGGTCCGGATGGCTTTCCCACAGAATTTTATCAAAACTTCTGGGAAGTTATAAAAGAGGACCTTCTTGAATTGTTCAGTTCTTTGCACGCTGGACAACTTGAGTTGTTTCGTCTGAATTTTGGTGAGATTATTTTACTACCTAAGGTTATTGAAGCAGAAAGGACCAGCAATATCGGCCTATCTGTCTTCTTAATGTTAGTTTTAAAATATTCACTAAAGTAGCCACAATTAGACTTAACACGGTGACTGATCATGTAGTTCGTCCATCTCAGACCACTTTCATGCAAGGTAGGAATATCCTAGACGGAGTTGCCATTTTGCATGAAACAGTTCACGAGCTACATAGCAAGAAGTTGAATGGGGTAATTCTTAAAATTGATTTTGAAAAAGCCTACGATAAAGTTAAGTGGTCTTTCCTTCAGCAAACGCTTAGGATGAAAGGCTTTTCTCCTGAATGGCGAGCTCTTATCCATAGCTTTGTGTCTGGAGGTAGTGTGGCAATTAAAGTCAATGATGATATTGGCCACTACTTCCAGACTAAGAAAGGGCTTCGGCAAGGCGACCCATTATCACCCATACTATTTAATTAGTGGCTGATATGTTAGCTATTATGATTGAACGTGCAAAATCTGATGGCCTGTTTGAGGGAGTGATTCCACATCTAGTCGATGGTGGTCTATCTATTCTTCAATATGCTGACGATACAATCCTTTTTATGGAACATGATTTGGAGAGCGCAAAAAATCTGAAATTGATACTTTTAGCTTTTGAGCACCTCTCGGGTCTAAAAATTAACTTCCATAAAAGTGAATTGTTCTGTTTTGGAGGGGCTCAAGAACATGCTCAGTTGTATGCCGAGCTTTTCGGATGCAATCACGGTCAATTTCCAATTAGGTATTTGGGTATCCCAATTTATTTTCGGAGACTTACAAATGCTGAATGGAAGATTGTGGAGGAAAGATTGCAGTTACGTTTAAGTAGTTGGAAAGGGAAGCTATTATCCATTGGAGGGAGGTTGGTGCTCATAAATTCAGTCCTGTCTAACATGGGGCTGTATATGTTATCCTTCTTCCTCTTGCCAAAAGGAGTCTTGAATAGATTGGATTTCTTTCGATCAAGATTCTTTTGGCAGGGTGATAGCGAAAAGAAAAAGTATAGACTGGCTAAGTGGAGTGTTGTTTGTACTCCCAAAGACCAAGGGAGGCTAGGTATTCATGACCTTTAGGTCAAAAATACAGCCCTTCTTGGTAAATGGCTCTTCAGATTGCTTACTGAGGATGGAATTTGGCAAACAATACTTAGACGAAAATATGTTGGCTCTAAAGCGGTGTCACAGGTTTTGTGGAAACCTGGTGATTCACACTTCTAGGCTGGACTAATGGCTACGAAGAAATTCTTCTTTGGCCATGGATCATTTTCGATTAGGGATGGATCAGAGATTCGGTTTTGGGAGGATAAGTGGCTTGGTAAGGCTTCCCTCCGATAACAGTATCCGACTTTGTACGCCATTGTGCGTCATAAGGGTGATACGCTCGCCCAAGTATTGGGGTCTAAGCCCCCAAACGTGACGTTCAGAAGGACTTTATTTGGCCCTAGACTTGTTAATTTGAGACATTGCTTTTGCGATTGGCTAATATCCCGTTAGCTTCTGGGAAAGATATATTCTGATGGAACCTACATGAGAATGGTAAATTCTCGGTAGCTTCCATGTACAGTGCACTGATTCTACTGGATATGCTAGTCTATGACAATAAGAAAATCTGGAAGATGAAAATACCTCTTAAAAACAAAATATTTGCATGGTATTTACGTCAAGGGGTTATTCTTACTAAAGAGAATCTTATCAAGCGCAATTGGCATGGAAATAAAACATGTGTTTTTTGTTCACAAGATGAGACAATTAAACATTTGTTCTTCCATTGTAACTTTGCTCGTTCTATATGGTCAGTCATCCAGATAGCTTCTGGCTTGTATACCCCTACTAGTATCACCAATATCTTTGGGAATTGGTTACATGGTATAGATTACAAGTATATGATTCTCCTAAGGGTGGGAGCGATGGCTTTGATTTGGTCGCTATGGCTATGTAGAAACGAAAAAGTTTTTAATGATAAAAATTGCTCTCTCTTGCAGGTGATCTATCGTTGTACCGGAACACTCCGGGTTTGGTCGCAGCTTCACCGTTTGGAGGATCACGACCTCTTTATGGAGGTGTGTACGAGGCTAGAGGACCACTGCGAGACATCTTTTCTCTCAGCATGGTTGGCAACATAATCTTCGGATTGGTCCACCAGACCCATAGGCGTCTTACACTTTCTCATTATGATATGTAATTCACCTTTTTTTATATTTCGTTATGGTTCGAACTTCGTTGTGGAGCGGCTGTGTGCATTCTGTTATGCAGAGACCGGGTGTAATACTGCTTAAACCTTTAAGTAATAAAAAGCCCATTATCGAAAAAGGTGTATTTTGCAATATTACATGAAACAACATTGAAAGTAGTCCTCCACCTCCGTTCTAAGTATATTACGTATAACTTTAACAAAAGTCAAGCCTTATAAAATTTGACCAATTATATAGCAAAATGTATCGGCATCCACATACCAAATGCATGTAATATGAAAGTATATTTCATTGACGAACTTAGTAATATTGATTTTGTATTGTAAAAGTTAATATACTTCTATACATTCAATTATACTAAATTAACAAAGTTTAGTTTTGACGAAAAATTATATGCAACCGGAGGGAGTAAGTGCCTGTACTTGTTGTTTGTACTTTGTGGACTTAATTCATTGTCCTATCCGGCTAACTCTACTACGGAGTACTGTACTGCGGTACAGGGTAGGAGTACTAGCACCTTGCAGGTGTGCGAGTGTCTCTGGGCCCACAGCATACAGTTGCGGCTGGGCTTGTAGGGATTCCGGCGAGACCTGGGAAGATTCCGCACTCAGCAAACGCGTGTGCTTTGACATGTGGGACCTGCCTGTGCCGCGAGCCCCACCCCACGTATCCACCGGCCATTGGCTCCGTAGCTTCGATGTGTTTTCTCTGGACAAATTTCCGAAAAATCGCTTGCTCCGATGTGTTTTCTCTCGTCTCCCTCCAACTTGTAGCTTGGTCGTCAGCCGATTGTTCCATTTGTTGTGTCTCGCTTTTCAGTAGCAAATGCACCAATATTTCAGACGAATATTAGTGGCATATAATTGGGACGAGCACTACCGCTCTCGCACGTTGACAAAGGATAATGGCTGGACTGGATATACGTATCTTCCTGAGGAAAGCCGGACAATGAAAATTGAGCAATGTTTGGACAAAATTTATTTATCGCAAGTGCTTATTTGTCTCTATATGTATGGATCTATCAATAGCTGAAAACATGAGTATACGCAACTTTGCGACATCGCGAAGTAAATTTCTGCATGCTCGCAAAAAAATTATGTGCACGCATTTGGGACCAACCGAGCAAGAGAAAAATCACTCCTCTGATATACTGCAAGAAAACCTACCCGTCACGTAACAATGTAGGTTTTCTTATTTGATTAGCTATAGGGTGCAGAAAAAAAAAGTAAGCCTTCATTGCATACAGAGTACGTTCTTATTTTCATGCAAATACATTATATATTGAACTGGATGCAGCTAACCATCTAAAAACTCATGTTGGTGAGAACCGTATGATACATTTAACACCCGTCACATAAATGCTCTCGTAGGAGTTACATGTGATCGATAAAGGACACAAACATATTTATTATTATTGGGTTGGGTAATTTGCAAACTTCAGATATTTTTCTATGGTGCCACATTCAATATATATGGATCGGAGGGAGTAGTATTAGGTCTGAAAATAGACAATGAAACAATTATAGTCCTAATTAAGAGCAAGAGCAATAGTATAGCCGATCATTGGCTATAAGATATTGCCACGTTATCTATAGTCAGCTCTATAGCTAACATGTACTATAATGGTTAGATATAAGTTATCTATATCTATACTACTATTAAACAAGCAAACGTGAATTTTTCTAAGTATACCCATCTAATCGTACACAAATCAATCATGACCGCAGGATCCGATCCACTTTTCAGAACTAACCGCAAGGATATAACTGATCAGCGTTAATTGTGCAACTAGCAATTTTCCAGGCAGAGCGCATCGGGGCAGACAAAAACTTCCGTGTCCACGTCTGTCAGTCTGTGCCGCCAAACGACATGTAAGGAGAAAAAAGGGCTTAATTAATGGTGGACTCATCACGTTCTGGCCGCGCCGCCCCTGATAGACGAGGCGGGCGAGCTCGCCGACCTCTGGCCCTGTCGACGGCACCGTCCGCCGCCGTGCAGCCGGAACTCCCACTCCTGCAGCTCCTCGACGAGGCGGGCGAGCTCGCTGACCTCCGGCTCCGTTGACAGCGCTGACGCGGAGCGCTCCGGCTGCACCTGAACGGAGGAATGCAGGAAGTAGACCCCAATCCCCAAAGGACCACGCGAAGGAGCTCGCCCGATGGATGAATTCGCGCTCATGTGCTGGTTCCTGATCCTCCGTTATTTGCAGAGGTCAAGAAATCATGTGATACACATCCCAATACTCAATTCTTCACACTAGCCAATTTATCTGACAACGACAAACCTTGTTCTCTTTGTTTTTTGTTTGTCACAGATACTCTTTCAGGCATTGGAGCTGTCATGCCGACGACGATTGTTTCTGAATACCAACCAAATATAAATAAGCATGATCTAGCTTACATAACTGTGTATCCTTAGATGGACTAATTCATTCATTTATATTTCAAACACAGGCTGATGTAGCGACCTACATTCAGGAAAGGAAGGCTGCATGGTGTCATAAGGTGCTAATATATGTCCTTGATATTGCGTTGTATATCAACCTGTTTATTCCGTTAGAGAATTATTAGTGGTTGTAATATGTGTTGTACTGTTTTTCATTCTGCAAAACATAAAGTTCCGTGTTGAAAAAAGTGCTTAGGAAGGCTTCATATTATGACCATTAAAGATTTTTGTAAAACTATACGTGCGTGCACGTGCACCTTTACTAGTACTAAAAATTAGGTTTGAGTGGACACTAGTTTTCTTATGAAATATAGTAAAAAAAAGATTCCTTATGAAAAATTCCATGACATATAATCATATGAAAAATTACTACTTCAATCCTCCAAAATTGCTACGCAGATCTTTCAAATCGAACATGCCACTATTAGGGATAAGACGGTAGTTTGAACATATTTTTTCTGACACTAATTTGGAAGATTCTCATTAGACGCCATGACAGATGTGAAATTTTTGAAATTTTGAATGCCTTTGGTATTTTGCTATCAGTTTGTACTACCTTGTTCCAAAATGGTGTATGTTCTGGAAAGCTAATTTAATTTCCAAAACACATAACATTTCGGAACGTAGGTAATATTTTGTTATTTATAAACCAAGTGAAAAGATCAAGACAAGATGCTTCCAAGCCTTAGTCCACTAGTACAAAAAAGGGCTTTCGTTTGGAGCTGTCCAGAGCTTTAGCACCGGTTATGTTACGAACCCAGACTAAACGACGCATTAGCACCGGTTCGTAAGGCTAGGATGTCGCATAAAACCCACAGGGCTTTATCACCGATTTGTAAGGAACCTTTAGCACCGCTTTGAGCCATGAACCAGTGCTAAAGGGGTTGCGTGGAGGCGGTCACCCTTTAGCACCGGTTCGTGGCTCAAATCGGTGCTAAAGGCCCCCCTTTTGCACCGGTTTGAGCCACGAACCGGTGCTAAAGGGTAGCTACCCATTTTTTGCTCTCATGCCTACCCCCCCCCCCCCCTAGAAAAAACACCTAAATAAATAAATAAAAATGATAAAAACTTCAAATTTCAAAATCCTTTGACATGCATGTACCTCACGCAGCCAACTTTTATGGAAAATTTAAAATTTGATTTTTTTTTTAAAAAAGGTTGTTCCGAATTAAAACGGCTATAACTTTTGCGTACGAACTCGAAAAAAACGTATAATATATACAAAAGTATCTACGGAAAAAGTTACATCCGATTTTAATGGCCATAGGCCATTTGCACAATTTCTTGATTCTCAAAATTCCAAAGGGAAATATGAAAGCATGAAGATTTTAGATTTTGTCAAAAAAAAAATTGACATGAGAATAAGGGTGGAGCAGTGTGAGGATGAGTGACCGATTGGGAAGTAAGGACAACGAATATGTAATTTGATATGAGATTAGGGGTGATTAGAGATTAGAGTGGAAACTGTCAAACAATTCAAATATTTAAAAATATAGAAATTCAAAAAATTTCAAAAAATAAATTCAATTTTTTAATTTTTTTCTAGAATTTCTACCAAAAATTCTCCCAGACCTTTAGCACCGGTTCATGCCACAAACGGTGCTAAAGGGTCAGCCACACGGGCCACGTGAACCCCTTTAACACCGGTTCGTAGCACAACCAGTTCTAAAGGGGGAAGCCTTTAGTCCCGGATGCTTTACACCGATTTCAAAACCGATGCATATTGAAATTATGAACCGATGCTAATGCCCCAATTTCTACTAGTGATCCTTGGTCAATAAAACTAGGAACCAAGAGTGCCCCTCGTTTACCGTAAAGAAGGAAACACAAAGTTAACGTAACCACCCGTACTAGCGTGTAGTCACGGTAAAGTTGGAGGCTTACTTCTTTCCCAGAAGCAATGATGGATTTTAGCCTCTTTCTAAGCACGAGTTGATGACGCTGAAGCCTCCACAGAAGCTGCATTTGCATTTCCCGCAGTGAGTGGCAATCATCAGTGTAGCGCCATCCCACAAATCCCGAGCTACAGAGCACGCGCCTCGTTACCACGTCGGAGTTGCAGTAGCAAATCATCTGCACGGCACGCGCCTCTACAGTCCTCACCACTATTTTTCATTCCCAATTTCGTGTTTTCCTGCACGCGCTCAGTACTGCAGCGTGAGAAGCACATTGCGTTGCATTTGCATTTGTATCACATGATACCGTACACGCCCTCGAATTGTCAAACGTGTAGAGAAAAACACACTGTGGATGAACTCCCGCTTATATATCTGAAAATCTTACCGTGCCACTTAGTTGCAAGTTCTGACTGATAATGATACAGGTGTTCCGGCGGAGATCGAAAAGTTTCCTTTTCACTAGATGCAGTTAGCCAATTGGTCCCGGAAGACTCCGCGTCTGCTAGGGTTAATCGTTGCAGTCACTCATCAGCAGCATCCGTGGTAAAATTAGCAAAAGTAAAAAACGCATCAGCGTCGAATCTAACTCCACCTCGATCCAAAAAAAGTACATACATGCTGGAAAAGCTCATGCTGGTATCTAAAGGTATAATTGGTGCCCCCCATTGAGGCCTCCCGGTAAATCTGATTTTACGGGCCGTCGGATCGCTGCCTCGAGACAATCTCAGCCATCTATTCATCGTCGTTTTTTTACTACATGCTACAGTAATTTTTATACACCTGCCTTTTTTTTGCTAGGAGGTCGCTGACAGTGGGCCACATACTCACAGGGACCCAGTAATCAGAGGATGGCGCCCTTTCCCACTTGCGCGGTGTGGCAGATGCCCACTTGCGTGGGATCCACTGGTCAGAGGGCGTAGACCCTTCCCACTTGCGCGGCGTGGTCGGTGTGCCCACTTGCCTCCTCGCAAAATATCTCCGTGCATCCAATCCCGCAGTGAGACAAAATGCGCCCCGCGAAACCCTACTCGTGCCCACCCACCCAATCCCCTGCCGACGCCGGCGGCTCGATGCAGAAACGGCGCAAGGTGCTGGCGGTGGCCGCCCGGCGCGGGGAGCACGAGGAGGCGGCGGAGGACGACAGCGTCGGCCTGGAGCGGGAACGGCAGGAGGCGGCAGCGGCTGCCCGGCGTGCAGGAACGGCGCGAGGTGGCGGCAGCGGCCCGGCGCGGGGAGCACGAGGAGGCGGCGGAGGACGACGGCGTCGGCCCAGAGCGGGAACGGCGGGAGGCGGTGGCGGCTGCCCGGCGTGGGGACGACGCGATAGGAGGCGGCGCGATGGGAAGCGATACATCGGCGGGCAGCGCTGGTGCTGGCTAAGCCCCTCCTCTTCCTCTTAGCTCACTTTCACTCTCTCATCTCTCTCTCACACTTTCTCTTGTCCACAGGGAATTGATGATTGGGCCAGCTGCGGTCTCCTTCTTCGGCGGTGTGGGGGATGGTGACCGGTTGCGGCTGTGGCATCGCTCTAGGGGAGGCAGGAGGACCAAAACGGTGGCAGCTCTGCCCCAATCTGGGCATATTTTTTTCCAGCCATCACATCTCCGCTCCACCACCTCCATCCCACTGGTGAGTGAGATCTTAATTTCTTTCTCCTCCTTTTTTGCTCCTGTCTTTTAGTTCCTCTGAGATTTCCTTGCAGTTTGTATAAGATTTGTTTGTTCTGGTGTTCTATTTCATCCTAGATTTGCTCTCTATTTTTGTTTTTTGTTTTTCCTTCAAAATATCTGTTTGTCTCAGTCCCTACCCTACATCCTCAATTCTTTTACAGAGGCTCACCTTCGTGTTGTGCTGCCACCAATGAGAACTAGGAGGAGGAGGATGCAAAGAGGGAGACAAAGCGGCAAGATGAAAACCTGAGAGAAAGACTGAGATACCTCCGGCAAACACAAGCATCTGGAGGTTAAGATTAAGTAATGTTTTAATTTCTGTATTTCTGAATTTTGGATGCAGTAATGACGTGCGTGTAAATTATATCACCTCATTCGATTACGTGGACTGAATATACAATATATTCCCCCTTTGTTATAGGCCAAGCTTCTACAAGCTATCGTTGATAAATAATATGAGTAGTCTTGGAAAATATACTTTTGGTTAATTGTGTTAGACATGCAACGGGTAATACTTCTCAGGTTCAAAGCCATGTTTACATATATTTTCTGCAAATTGAGAATTTTTTCTTGAATAAATTTTCTGTCGGTCGTGCTTTGCATCTTAGAAAAAGTTCCATGTATGCTAGGACTGATTCATAAGATTTCCATTTCTTAATGTTGCGTCCATTTTTGCTAGAAAACCGGGCATGGAAATTTATTCATGGCAACATGTGCATGGCAGCAGCCATGATCTCTACCCCATCAACGGAAAAAGAACATCATCTTTTGCTGATTTAAGTCATCTAAGATTAAATTGTATCTTTGGTAGTAATATTTTGAGCTGGTAATTTGAATATGCACATCAGGTTGAGTGAGTACTCTGAATATGTGCACATTCCATTCAATGTTTTCTATTCTCTGAATTAGTGCAGAATTTCAAAACGAACCATGGTGAAAAGTGAAAACTCATAAAGGGAATTTGTTTGCAGGTTCTTGCTGAGCTGGAATGAATATTTATCATATTTTTAGGAACTTCAGCTAGGCATGAAGGACAAATGATTGCACAAACAATTGGGTGCCTTTTGGTGTAGGTCCGTTGGGCACTAACTTCACAAACTGTAAGCACATTTTTATTACATTCAGTTACATATTGGTTGCCTCTCACGATGTCTCAGTGGATGAATATGCATTCCTTCCTTCTAGAATTTGTGAACTTATTGTTTTTTCTGTTTCTTTGCTTAATTGACATGAGTATTCAGTTTGAGATATTTTGACAGGAGCCTTGGTTGTCGTATCTTAAGCACCACTCTTAGTTTATAATTGGTTTTTGATTAGATTGAAACAAACAAATGCATATGTTAGAAAATGAGCGAAGGTATTTAAATGGTGTTCTTCTAAGCAGAATTTTTAAATGATCTATTTTGTACTCTAATTTGGTTTTCCACGTTGAGATGAACTTTCTAATCACTCTGCCTATGAAAAGACAAACATTAATCCATGATTTAAGATGAGAAAATAGGGATATTTTGTAGCTATGCCAAAAAGTGAGCTTACTTTTTCATTTGAGGCCCTCATTAATCCATGATTTAAGAAAAGACAAACATTAATCCAGTGTTTGGTCGAAGTTTAATTGCCCCTGTTTTGCCAAACTATTAGTTGTTATATTTTAATATATCAGGGTAATTATATTTAGATAGTTCTGTCTGTAAAGATTTTTGTATGTTTCTTACCAAGATTTAGTGGCGGCGGCCCAGCGCGAGGTGGTGGCCCGTTCGGGGACGGCATGAGGCGGCTACCAGATGCGCGGACGAAGAGGTCGACGGCGCCTCCATGATGGCGCAAGCGAGTGGATGCCTGGGCGAAGAGGATGGCGGAGCGGGAGGCTGCCGAGCGGCGGGGACCGGCGCGGGGACGGCGAGGCGGAGGCAGCGACGGCCCGAGCACGGTGACCCTGGCAGCAGGTCCGCCCTCGCCCGCCTCTTCTTGGTCTTCAGGGAGGGCATGGGCGACCAGGCTGCTTCTTCCTCCTCTTGGTGCTCAACAGGAGGAATACGAGCCACCACCAAACCGCTGCCAGGCAGATGCTAGGACCAAAGGTGAGTTCTTCCCCCTTTTTTGGGATTGCTTTTTCTGGAATTGCTTGCAGATTGAGATGAACAAAGTATTTGGTAGGAATTCGTTGAGGAGGCAGACATGGCATGGTTCAGCGATGGTGTGTGTGTTATGATGTAAGTTTTGATCTCCTTTCAAAGCTAATATTTCAGGCTTTGGTTTTGATCTAGGTCTACTAGATTATATTTTAACAGTATTTAGGGGCTTTGGCTTTGGCTTTGGTTTTGATCTAGGTCTACTAGATTATATCTAAAGGTATAATTGGTGCCCTCCATTGAGGCCTCCACAACGATTAGCTAACATGGACCGTCGGATCGCCCTCCCGAAAGCATCTCGGCCATCCATCCGTGGTAGTTTTTTTTACTGAGCGCCGTAGCGTTACTTTCTGCACCAAATATTTCAGCCGGGAGGTCAATGACAGGTGGGCCACATGCTGAGGGGCCCAGTAATCAGTGGGCGGGACACTTTCCACTTGCACATCCACTTGCATGCCCACTTGTATCTGACGGGTGGGGCCGTGATTATTTCTGTTAAAAAAAACAAACAGAGACACAACGCCCCCCGCCCCCAATCCCGTGCCTCCCAAACCTCCCCCAATCCAGTGCCTCCCTAACCCTAGCCAATCCCACGGTGGCAGCGGCGGCGCAGGCGCGAGGCGGCGCGAGGAGGCGGCGCGAGGAGGCGGCGGCTGCGGCAGGCGCGAGGCGGCGCAAGGCGGCCCGGCGACGCGACAAGGCGGGGACGTCGCCTGAGGCGGCAACGGCGGCGGCTTTGCGCGGGCACAGCAACCCTAAGAGGCGGCGCAAGGCAGCGGCGGCAGGCGGCGCAAGGCAGCGGCAGCAGGCGGCGCAAGGCATCGGCGGCATGGGCGGCTCGGGAAGAGGCGCGGGCAACGGCGGCTGGAGGAGTAGAAGTGACTACACTGCCCGCCCGCCTGAACCCTAACCACCTCCTCCTCTTTCCTGGCGGTCACCTGCCCTCCTCACATGCCCGGTCCCTCCTCCCGCAACCTCCTCCTCCCATCCCTTCCTCTCCCACCGGCAGCCGCCGATCTCTGATGGTCGAGCTCGCGCCATCTCCATTGCGGGGAGCAGTGCAGACGCCTTCTTTTTCTTCTGGTTTCGAATCCGGCGCGGCTGGTGCACAGGTCAGCTCCGTGGAGAGCTCCTATGGTTGGGTTTTGCAGAGATGTGGAGGAGAATACCAGAGGTTAGGTTCTTGCTGCATATTTTCGTTCTTTGACGTTTTTCCCATCTCCATGTTTCAATATACATCTTCCTCTTTAGATCCATCTACTGCCTGGCTAGCCCGTCATCACCAAATGACTAAAGTAGGTGAACTAGAAGTCCCAGATCTGAATATTGTGGTAGATATACATTTTCCAGCCAAGGAATTCAGCGTTAAAGGAAGTTGAACCAGGCTTGGTAATTTTGGATAAGGTATCTCACATCGTCATAGCACTCGGTCGACCTGTTTATACGTTTGCTTTCATTCTTTGCTAAACTGGTTTACTTTGACACCCTGCTAAATTATGAACAATGATTATTGTAGCTAATAAAATTATTGTTTCACCTTCAGTATTGAGTTGAGATATATTTTATCACATGGGGAACCCCACTCATGGAATTCTTTCTCTACCATCTCAGGTGCATCTCTGGAGCCAGTGTTCATGTACCCACAAGATAAAATTGTGGTTCCAGTAAATGGATTTTCCATTTATATACATCCCTGCAATAATTTTTGCTATAACAAGTCCCTCACGTCTCATATATTGAAAGAAGTCAATTGGATAATTGCAATGGTAGGGGTCAAATTATTTGGATTCTGAATAGCTTCTTGCAACAGAAAATTCAAGAAATTACTTTTTTGTGTGTATTGCCATTCTTTAGTTCTGTAAATAGCGACATTTACATCAAACATTGGCACATAATTGACTTGATAGCTTTTTCCTATTTTTCATCCAGGGTTGGGCATCTGTTACTGGTATAAAATAGGACAGGCCAGAATGGGCGTGTGTTGATTATTCTCTGGAAGGATACATATGGGTGAAGAAGTAGAATTATTTTCGGATCATTGAGTACGTGGTTATGTACATATTTTAGAAGATACACACATGTGGTCCCTATGTACTATGATATACTCATGTTAGGATGTTTTATCATTGCAGATACACGTCTGCTCAAATATATTCCAGTTCTAATTCTGATATTTCAAACACACTTTCTTGCTTCGGGCTCCTCACTGGGAACATGATCAGGGGGATCTTCCTATCAATTTTACTTACACTACTGATTGTGGCTGCTACATGATCAGGGAGATCCATGCATTTTTTCAGCCGCTGGCTGAATTCATAAACCACATCCATACATTTATTTTGAGTTTCCTCGGGGATTCTTGTGTGCAGCAGTATTTTTTGTGTGGGGCTATTTCATACTTGCCTGGTTAATTATGAGACTAGAGATAACTCTGATGCTTCTCTTCCACTAATAATATTTATTCTTCTACGTTTGGATTTTTGCTGTCTGTATTCTTATGTTTTCAAGAACATATGCCTAACACCATTGTGTTTGCTGGTTTGCTTAAATTCTTTACTGGATCGTGTCGGCTAATAACGAAATTGTTTCATTTTTCAGCAATGTATTAGGAGCAATTTTACCAGAGTAATGGATTGTTTCATTTTTCAGCATTGCATTGGAAAAATATTAACCATATGAGGCTACATCCAAACTACAGGTATGTTCGTCACAATTCGTCCCTTTTATTTTTGATGCTAAATATGTTCACAATGTGGTCTCACATTCTGATATCCGATGGCTAGCATACTACTGGCTGATCCTGTCTGCGCTAAATCTTACTTATTAAATAGGCTCTTGCTATTACGCATTCTTAATTGTATCAAATTTCTAACAAACTAAATATAAAAATAGAGTCCTATTGATAAGTT
Organism: Dactylis glomerata; assembly: GCA_007115705.1. Classification (NCBI taxonomy): domain Eukaryota; kingdom Viridiplantae; phylum Streptophyta; class Magnoliopsida; order Poales; family Poaceae; genus Dactylis; species Dactylis glomerata. The sequence continues at coordinate 209,730 of QXEO01000155.1, read as the reverse complement.
GGTTATCTGTATTAGGCTAGGGTTGTTCCAGAGATGCATTTTTATTTCATTATTTGAGTACAAAAATAAGGTTGTGACACACTATAGGCAGCCTATTTTACAGCGTAACATGGATGATTAGATAGCTTAGTTTTACATTTGGGTGGTATCAGTCTTCAATAATTATCAGTTTTATTACTCTACCTATTTACCATTGGTAAAATGCTTGTGCTATGTTATGAATGGATACTGGAACATTGGTAATATATTGTGTATAATGCTCAGGTTCCATGTACTGATCTGTTGTGGTAAAGACTAAAGAAAAATACGATGTCTTGCTAGGTTTCTCAAATGATTTTTGGCTTTGATGATAGATGATGCCATAAGTTTCATATCTCAAGCATATGGAAGATTTGGAAGTATTACCTGCATTTTGAACACATGTAAGATTCCCTTTTTTGAGCTTCCTTTAGTTCCAAATGTTATTGTACTACCTCTGTCTTAACAGTTTTTTCTAAAATGTTTTCCTGTGGAGCTTATTAGTAATGTGTTCTTCAAACCTGGTTGTTTCTTCCGTGGGGTGTTTGTAGGTGAGGTGCTGAAGCCTAAGTTTATGCTGGTTGTAATAGCATTGTTAGTTAAAATTTGTTTCTATTCCCAAGATATCTCATTCAAGCTCTGTTGTAAAATATTTACACTTTACTGGTTGCTTAATTGTAGTACTCCGTAGTTGCTTTCTGTAAAACAAGTTCTTCCAAGTTAGTTATAGTTTTATACTGTCACGGTTTTAGATTATGTGTGCAGGCATATTATGTTTATACTGTCATAGTTCAATCCCATTGTATTGTCGAACACACAAGCAAGTTTGCATTGGTGTTGCTCAGCTCTTTCTGTTCATTGTCGTGCAGCTGTGCCAAATTAGAGAAATTGGTTTGGGGTGGAGGCATGGATCGTGCTAAATTGGGAGTGCACTTTGATGTTCAACACATTCATCTGGTAAATGATGAAGCTGCTCTCATTATGAACACTTTTGATCTCTAGATCTTTTGTAACTTCTTTTTTAACGAATTTCTATCCGTTATATTGACTCTTGCTGCTTTGGTAATTGTACACGGAACAAGCACCTTCTGTCTCAAAATCATCTCATGGTTTTCATTACTTTTTTGTTAACAAGAAAGATCATTTTGTAAGCTAACTGGTACAAAACGATGCTAATTTCGTTTGATTTATGTTGTTCAGATCAAACATTTTAGAGGTTGTTCTCAATATTAAAAAAGATAATCTTTTATTCCTTATGTTTCAATTAGATACTCTGTGGAAAGCCTGGAACATATTCTATACCTTATATTTACAGGTCTCATGATAGCTCTGTGACTGCCGGTAGCTCTATTCGCTTTTTAAATTTTTCAGTCATATTTTTCTGCTATTACTTATTGGTTACTATCATGGTTTTTAAAGCGGTAAGTCGTTCTAAGGCGAAACAGGGGCGCTTTGGGCGCTTTGACGCCTTGGCGTCGCCTAGGCGACGCTTTACGGACGCCTTAAAAACCATGGTTACTATATTGTTCCTACCCAGTATTATGTTCTTCTCGGCAGGAACAATGAGGAGGGACTACAAGATATGATGCGCCTCTTTGTCGGCCACACCTGTGTCCCATCCGTAGATCGTTTGGTTCAGATGAACGCAGGAGAAGGAATGCGCTGCTGCCCGGCTCCATCCATGGCGGTGCGTCTCTGTTTTGCTATTCCTTATTTGTTTAAGCCGTTCAGATATTTGTAGAAAAATTCATTCTGTGCATGATGTATTTTATATGGGGGCTTTTGCTTTGATTACCTCTCTTGCATTCGTATATTTAGTTACTGTTTCTGTTTTTTGTGGGGTAATGGTCACGGCTTTTGTCATTAATTAATGGATATTGCATTCTATAGTTAATTATTCTATAGTGAATTCCTTTGGTTAATTAAGGTAATAATTTAGATGTAAACTATCTCATGCCTGGTTATCTTTTGATTTTATGTTTTCTGCAAATATAGTCTTGTTTTTTGTGGGGTAATGTTTTCTGCTGGCATTTGACGAATTTTTGACACATGAGACCACATGCGCGAGTGAAATGCTAGAAAAGACCACCTGCGAAAATTTTTGTCAAAAAAGACCCCCTACGAGTGGCGGCACCCATGGCCAGGCGACACGTGGCACGTGCCGCCTGGGCCAGTGCCGGCAGTCCCCTGCCGCCGTTGCCATTGGCGGCACCCTGCATGGCACACCATGCCGCCATCACCATTGGCGGCAGGTGACGTGGCACACCATGCCGCCATCACCATTGGCGGCACCCTGCATGCGGCAGGGCCCACCCGGCCGGCAACGGCAACGGCGGCAGGGGCCTGCCGGCACTGGCCCAGGCGGCACGTGCCACGTGTCGCCTGGCCAGGGGTGCCGCCACTCGTAGGGGGTCTTTTTTGACAAAAATTTTCGCAGGTGGTCTTTTCTAGCATTTCACTCGCGCAGGTGGTCTCATGTGTCAAAAATTCGGCATTTGACTTGATGTCGGCAACTTTCAGTAGGGTAATACAAATGTTACTATCAAATTATCTTTCTCTATTTATGCCTCAAAGTGCATGTGATTTTCAAACTTGGCCAGTTTGTGACATAGAGAAGGCAATATATCATTTAGGAATATTCTTGCCAAAACACCATTTTTTGTTGAGATGAGTCATAGAGTTGCAGCACAAAGCAATAAATCTATATCTTAGGAATTATCTTGATTAATACAAGAACTATTTTGAGATGTCTGGGAATACAGGCTGGACTGCAGAAGCACTCTCATCAGAAGGATAAGGCATATGAGGGAGTTGCATTGTTGATTTTTAAAAGAGGCAATTTTGTTGAGCACTTCTGTGTTGCATGCTTAACTAAAATCCTTTGTTCCTAAATATTTGCTTTCTGAATACCAGTAGAGGTATAAAATTGTTTTTGTCTTTTTGGCAAAGTATTTTTTTCCAGTAATGGTTAGTATGAAATGAATGATTGGCTAACTCAATTTAGTATCACAAGATATATGAATGAGCTCTTACTATAAAGCTATTGGCTCCTGATGTAACTAAACTGCTACCATGCAGATAGCAAGACAATCTTTATCGTCTGAGACAAGTTGCCTCGCAAAACCTGATGCTTCATGGCTTGATGACTTCCTTGTATGGATGTCTCCTAAAGCATTTGGATAGTGTCAAAAATTTGTTAATGGGAATTATTGCCCTCCGGCATCAGGTTGAGAACTTCTCATTTTATCCTGTAGAAGTGTAACCACATTCATACTACTACATATTGGCTGAAAACCAAAAAAATTAAGACAGAGATGGTGACCTCAGTTATCTTCCGTGTTTTATGTGTTACCATGGTTACCAAGATACTAAGATTGATGTATTACGTACTATTGTTACTATCATAGTGATCTGCTACTGCTTGGTGTAGGTTGCTGAAGTTTATATACAGACCGGTTGCAGTTATGCTGTCGATAATCATCGGCAAGAGAAGTGCCAAGGAGCAGGGAAAAGGCAAAGAACGACTAAATGTCTCCCATAAGTAAGCAACGATCAACCTTCGAATGAAGCTGCTGACACTCCCATAAGTATTCGTTGGTCTATATGTTTATCTATTAAGTAACTGAAACTTGCCACATAAAGCTACCTAGCTACTCATCTGGTAGTTTCCTTTGACATTCATTAATTTGATACATGTTCATTTTGACAAATTTGTAAGATAATTTTCTTCCCTGATGCACATATGTTAAATGGGAAGGAAGAGATTGAGCATGTCTACAGGGCATAATGAAAGATGACATTCTATATTTCTTCTGATTGTAATATTTGATGTCTTGGTATTGCAATATTATTGTTTTCGTTTTTTTAGCTTTGAGAATAGTGAATTGCTCATTATCTTGGAACAATTTCCTCTATGACATAGTATTTTGTGTATAATTTTTGTTTTGTAAAATTTAACAAACATAATCCCACGAGATCGTGCGCCAAGGCGCACCCCCTATATCTAGTTTTTTTTTTAACCCGGCAGGTCTGTTAAAACAACACCAAGCAAGCAAAGCAATGCCGGTTTCGATGGATTCTTGCAATTGCATCGCACCAGCTTTTGTAAAAAATGACAAAAATGGCCTTTATTGTGAAGTTTAACACAAAATAAACCGAGTTTCAAAAGATTTCACATTCTGACCCTTTTGCACGGCGCCATGGTTCTATTGCACGGCGCCGTACCCCACGGCGCCGTGGTTTTTTCCAACGTGGCGGCTTGGGCCCGCTACTTGTAAGTATGACGCCATGGGTCACGACGCCATACATCTAGGGTTAAGTCCCGTGCCCGTCTCCTTTCTCTCTATCGCCCCTCCCCAGCCACCGCGCTCCTTTCCCCCAGCACCGCTCCTGTCCCCCGCCGCGACGCCACCTCCTGCGCCCCTTCCCCACCGACGTGCCCTTCCCTCGCCGCCACGCCCCCTTCCGCGCTGCTCCTTCCCCGCCACGCGTCCCCTGCGCCTCACCTCTCTCTCCACGGTCGGTACGGCCGCGCCCGACCCGCACGCCATGGAGGTCGGGTGAGTGGGCCGGTCAGTGCTGCCGCGAGCGTGGTGGTGCCGGTGTTCAAGGTATGCCACTTTCTTCTTCTCTTCTCCTCTTGTTACAATTTAGCAAAATGTTTGTACCAAGAACAAGTAGTATGTTTGTGAGTATGCAAGAACAAGTAGTATGAGCAAATAATTTTTGTGAGTATGCAAGAACAAACAATTATCAATTATTAGATTGGATGTTTGTGAGTATGCAAGAACAAGTAGTATGAGCAAATAATTTTTGTGATTTAGCAAAATGTTTGTACCATATTTTTGAAGATTTAGATGTAAATGTGTGGTGTGCTAGTGGTATGTTGTTGCTAGAAATATTTTGTTCTAACATATGAAACAAATATTTATAGGTTTAGGATGGCACTTCTTGAACAACATTATGATAAATACCACCGTGCTCGGCTTATGGCGGAGGAGAAAAAGGTATTTAAAATTTATATCATCATATTATTTTTCTTACATGGTTTTTATATTGTGCTAACTAGAATTATTTGCAGGTTTTCCCTCCTCTTCGTCTTAGGTGTCATGAAGCTCATGATAGCGATAAGATGGAATTTGATTATCGGTACACCGAGTATATCGAGAGGCTTGGACTTCTACCATTTGTCAACATGGTTAGTCGGTCGTCGGTCTGGATGAATCCATGCGCGATTACAGCACTAGTTGACCGATGGAGGCCCGAGACCCACACTTTTCATCTTGGCTGTGGTGAGATGACTGTCACCCTTCAGGATGTGTCCATGATCCTAGCACTTCCAATAAGCGGGCAACCGTTGTGCTTTAGTACGGACTCGAAGGATTGGCGCGAGTCTATGAGGTCACTCATAGGGTGTGCACCGGTCTATCCTGGTATGACCGCAGGTGCACCATACACATGGATAGCGTTGAGGTATGGGAAATGCCCTGAGAATGCTTCGCAGGAGACGATGCAGCAACATGCTCGTGCATTCGTGTGGTATGTCATTAGCCGGACTCTTTTTGCGGATAGCGGTGGTAATAATGCATCATGGATGTGGCTCAAGGCATTAACAAGTTGGGATAGCAAAATAAGCTGGGGTTCGGTAGCTCTTGCTTATCTCTACCGTCAGGTAATTTTGTATACACAACTAGTCGTGATGATTCAAACCTGCAATTTGAATGTCATATTTACTTGCATGTTCTCTATATGCAGATGGATGAGGCGTGTCGTAGGACATCGGCTCAGGCTTGTATAAGTGGTCCGTTGCTCCTATTGTCCGTGTGGATGTGGTCACGCATCCCTATTGGCCGGCTGATATGTCTCAAACGTATCTATAATTTTTGATGCTCCATGCTTGTTTTTACACCATTTACCCGATGTTTCGTTACACTTCGTGGCACCTTTATGCATTTTCCGGAACTAACCTATTGACAAGATGCCACAGTGCCAGTTCCCTGTTTTCTGCTATTTTTGTGTTTCAGAAGTGATACACAGGAAATATTCTCAAAATTGGACGAAACAAGTTCCTGAAGTCTTATTTTACCCGGAAGCTTCCAGAGATCCGAAGGAGAGTAGGAGGGGGGCCACCAGGGCCCCACACACAGGGCTGGCGCGGCCAGGCCCTGGGTCGCGCCACCTTGGCGTGAGGGAGCCTGGCTCCTCCTCTGACATCGCCCCTTCGCCTATAAGAAGCCTCGGGACGGAAAACCCTAAAAGAGTCGGCAATTTTCCAGAAAGAGTTCCGCAGTTCCGCCGCCGTCGAAGCCAAATTTCGGGGGACAGAAGTCTCTGTTCCGGCACCCTGCCGGGACGGGGAAGTGCCCCCGGAGCCATCTCCATCGACCTCCATCGCCGTCTCCGCCGTCTCCATCGACCTCACCGCCATCTCCATCAACCTTGCTGTCTCCTATGATGAGGAGGGAGTAGTTCATCCCCGGGGCTGAGGGCTCTACCGGTAGCTATGTGGTTCACCTCTCTCTCCCATGATGTGATCTTTATGTGATCGTGAGCTTTGTATCATGTTGAACAAGTAGATGTTATTATTCAGATATTATGTGTACTCTAGTAGTGTTATTAAAGTAATCTATTCCTCCTGCCATGGTGTAACGGTGACAGTGCGTGCATCATGGTGGTACTTGGTCTAGGCTACGATTGTGATCTTTTGTGGATTATGAGAATAATTATCGCTATGATAGTATTGAAGTGATCTATTCCTCCTTTCATGGTGTAATGTTGACAGTGTGTGCACCGTGTTAGTACTTGGTCTAAGTTGCAATAATATCTATCTTGAGTTGTGCTTTGATTTGGATATCTCTATGAGTGGTGTTTGTCAAGTACTTGATGAACTTTAAGGGGTGCTTCTGTAGCCACTACACAATGATTAGTGTTATTCAATAGGAGAGTAATTCAGAGTACCATAGTGGAGAGAAGTTATTTATTTGTTCATTCATGTTATATTGTTGGGAGTGTGTCCACTAGTGAAAGTATGATCCCTAGTCCTTGTTTCCAAGCATCGCACACCGTTTACTTGCTGTTTTGTTACTTGTTTGCTTGCTGCCATTTTTATTCCAGATTGCATTTACTACTTATAATCATCACTACCGTTTGTATTTCACTATCTCTTCGCCGAACTAGTGCACCTATACATCTGACAAGTGTATTGGGTGTGTTGGGGACACAAGAGACTTTCTGTATCGTAATTGCGGGGTTGTTTGAGAGGGATAGCTTTGACCTCTTCCTCCCTGAATTCGATAAACCTTGGGTGATCCACTTAAGGGAAACTTGCTGCTGCTCTACAAACCTCTGCACTTGGAGGCCCAACACTATCTACAAGAACAGAAGCGTGTGTAGACATCAAGCTCTTTTCTGGCGCCGTTGCCGGGGAGGTAAGGTAAAAGGTACTCGCATCCTCCTGTGTGAGTGCTCGGAGCTAATTCCTTTAGATTCTGCAATTACATCTTTTTGTTTCTTGTTTTTATTTTCACTAGTTAAGCTTAATGGAAAATAAAGAGTTCTCTAGTCTTTTTCCTGAGTTTAGATATGAAGTGTTTGAAGAGAAAATTGAAAAACCTTTGAAGCTTAATTTGCATGCTAATAGTGTTGTTAGTATGAATGCTTTGAACACCATTGTTGCTAATGCTATAGAGAAGTCTAAGCTTGGGGAAGCTGGTTTTGTTAAGCATGATATTTTTAGTTCCCCAGCTTTAGTGGAGAAAGTTTGTTCTGATAATATTTTATCTCCCATTTGTGATGTTCCTTCTTATGATGATATGTTTGAAGAATATGCTTTGCGAAATAGCTGTTCTTTAGCTTGTGATGATACTAAACCTCTAGTCTATGATGGTTATGATGATGAGTATAATATTTTCAGTTCACCTACTTTTGAGGAGAAAATTAGTTATGATTACAATATGCCTCCTGTTTATGATGATTATGGTGATGAGAATAATTATTCTGTTGAATCCGCTCCTACTACTATTGTTCCTGTGGTGAGTATTAATTCTTTTATGCATGTGGCTCATGATAGGGATGTTTTATGTGATAGTTATATTTTTAGTTCTATTCATGATGCTACTGAAAGTTATTATGAGAGAGGGAAACATGGTTTGATGGATCTCAACAATATTAAGTTTCCCCTCTTTATGTTGCAAATCTTGAAGTGGCACTTGTTTTATCTATCCATGCTTGCTACTATGTGCCTCGTTGATTTATTTTCTTACAAGATTCCTATGCATAGGAAGTGGTTCAGATATAAATGTCTTTCACATTTGCTTTTTGATGCTCTCTATTGCTTCAAGTTCCTATATGGCACCTTTGCCTCAAACTCTTATATGGTGCCCACATGAGCATCTTTGCAAATTACTGCGCCTAGCTCAAAGGCGTTAAAGAAAAGCACTCTTGGGAGATAACCCATTGTTTACTTTCAGTACTTTTTCTTTTATTTGAGTCTTGGAAGTCATTACTACTGTAATAACCGCTCCTTATCCTTTTTATTTCGTTTTTGTGCCAAGAGAAGCCTCTAATTTGAGTGAGGTAAGATTTGGGGACGTTGCTGTCCTGAAACTGTTTTCGGTGCTGCGCCGTAAAAATTCGTAAAAATTCTCTGTATATCTTTTGGACCTGCAATTTCTTGTGCATATGCCCCAGGTTATATCCAAACTTTCATTAGTTGAACACTTTTTGATTTGAGCAACAGAAAACCCCTCAAAAATTCGACCTTTGTCAGCTGTTCTGTTTTGACAGATTTCTGCCAATATTTGTGTTTGCCACTTTATCGCTTTCTTTTGAGTTCTTTTGATCACGGAACTTTTTGGGAAGTTGCTACAGTAGTATGTGCTATATATGTGGTGGTTTTGAGTTGAAACCTGAAGCAAAAATAGGTTGATTATATGTTATGCCTACACTAATGTTGCTAATAGATTTGTGTTTAGTTTTGTATGAAGAAAGTTTTCAAGTGTAGGAATTGGAGAATGATGAGATGAGTTGAAGAATGGACAAAAGCTCAAGCTTGGAGATGCCCATGCATCACCCCAAGAAATATTCAAGAAGTACAAGCGTCAAAGCTTGGGGATGCCCCGAGGCACCCCTTCTTCATCGGCAAAAATCAGGTTACCTTTCAAGACACTATATTTTTATTGCTTCATGCACTATGTGTTTTTCTTGGAGCGTCAGTTGTTTTAGTTTTTATTATTAGTTTTGTTTTATTTGCTGCAATAAGTGGTTAGATCACATCATGTTTCTTTTGGAGGAGATGAACTCACTTTTCATTTGCCAAGAACGCTCTAGTTTTCACTCTTATCAAAAACCGAGTGTTCTTCTTTTTCTGCTACTGCTTTTGGTTTTCGTTTTCGCCTTGATTTGCTTTCATATCTTTTCTTCAAGGTGTATTTTTGCCTCTGATCTTTATTGGTTTTCCTCAAAAGAGGTGTTTATAAAAAGTTTGAATGGTGTTGGAAAAGAGAAAAAGCTTTATGCAAAAAAGTGGTACAAGAAGGAGCTTGTGTAGACTGCGGCCTAGGCTTTTGCATGTCGTGCTTGATGTCTTTTTGATAGTATGCTTAGTGGTTTTGCTGTAGCATGACTTGTCTCAAATAACTGAGATTGCTTAATGAGCCTTTGAAAAAATCATGCGTTGTTTTTATTATATGGAAACATTTATTTGGTTTTCTCCTTGATGCTTTATTTGGGTTGACTTGGCGCATGCTCACACATGTTAGACTCTTACAAAGTCGCCAATAGCCTCTATGATCATTTAGTTTTTGACTTTTGATGCCATCTTATGCTTCTTTTAATGTCGCTTTGTCGCTTTGCATGATTATGGCCATTATTGCTCTCTTAGTTGGTCGCTCCCAGTCTTTTGCTAACCCTCATTTTGTACTGAGTATGAGCTCTACTCGTGCATCCAACTCCCAAAAACCAAGTTTGCCATTGTGTCCACTATAAATTCCTATGCATGGTATTTGTAAGCCATTCCAAGTAAATTTTCATGTGCTACCTTTCAAAAACCTTCAAAATACTTCTCGTTTTGTGACACTGTTTTCAGCTCATGGGGACGTAGTGGTCGGATTTGCTATCTTCCATATTGCTTATTCCAAAAAGAAAAAAAAGAGAAGAAAAAGAAAGAAAAAAGGCACTCCTCCATGGAAAGTGAATGTTGGTGGGCACCCGATGGAATCGGTTAGCCATGGTTTGTGAAAGGAAAAAAGGTGGGGAGGAGTGCCAAGCTTTATAAAAGAGCACAAAAGTGCCAATCTCTCTCTCAAAAACTTGCTTCATTTTTGTATGGAAGATAGTAAGAACCCCATTGCCAGTCGTTGACAAAGACAACCACCTCTCAAAACTCAAGTTTTATCTCTCTGTTTTACAAATGAAAAGCTCTAGCACATGTTTAATCACTGCTTCCCTCTGCGAAGGGCCTTTCTTTTACTTTTATGTTGAGTCACCACCTTCTACCTTTATGCACCGTTAAGAGAGCATAGTTGTCATTCTTAGTATAATGTGCATTGTCCCGAAGTTTATCATTGATTGATTCATGACTATGGTTTCACTTGTTCTTAAATTACTTGTATCTAGTCACCCTCTTAAACTTGAAGGTGTCCTATGCATTTATGTTTTGCTATTCCATGAGGGACAAGCTGAAAACCATTTGTATGTTTTTCCTTATGATTTGAACACACGATTGACTTTCATTGTTTCATTTTCATGATCTTTTGTTTATGTTCATTTGCATGTTTATAACATGGTTGCTAAGTTCTTATTGTCAAGATTATATCTTTCATGCCCATGTTTTAAGTTCTTATGATCCCAGCTCACAACGCTTACATATTTGATCAAGATTGTGATGGTGCATGTCACCTCAAAAATTATTTCTTTTGTTATCATTTACCTACTCGAGGACGAGCAGGAGTTAAGCTTGGGGATGCTGATACGTCTCAAACGTATCTATAATTTTTGATGGTCCATGCTTGTTTTTACACCATTTACCCGATGTTTCGTTACACTTTGTAGCACTTTTATGCATTTTCCGGAACTAACCTATTGACAAGATGCCACAGTGCCAGTTCCCTGTTTTCTGCTGTTTTTGTGTTTCAGAAGTGATACACAGGAAATATTCTCGGAATTGGACGAAACAAGTTCCTGAAGTCTTATTTTACCCGGAAGCTTCCAGAGTTCCGAAGGAGAGTAGGAGGGGGGCCACCAGGGCCCCACACACAGGGCTGGCGCGGCCAGGCCCTGGGCCGCGCCACCCTGGCGTGAGGGAGCCTGGCTCCTCCTCTGACATCGCCCCTTCGCATATAAGAAGCCTCGGGACGGAAAACCCTAAAAGAGTCGGCAATTTTCCAGAAAGAGTTCTGCAGTTCCGCCGCCGTCGAAGCCAAATTTCGGGGGACAGAAGTCTCTATTCCGGCACCCTGCCGGGACGGGGAAGTGCCCCCGGAGCCATCTCCATCGACCTCCAGCGCCGTCTCCATCGACCTCACCGCTGCTGGCGCTAAGTTAACGCGGGAGCAGACTGTCCTTGTGCGTGGTGGATAACCAGCCCGATGGGAACCCCAAGAGGAAGGTATGATGAGTATAGCAGCTAGTTTTCCCTCAGTTAAGAAACCAAGGTTTAATATCGGTCAGGAGAGGAGAGACAATGACGACTGAAGGTGATGCTTGCTAGCTTGCAACAGCTCAGGACAATTTATATATGGTGCCTCGTCCAAGCTTTGCTTGCTAGCTGCAACGCGGAACCTGCACACAACACAACCAAGTACTTTGTTCCCAACTTGCGATGAGGTTGTCAATCTCACCGGTTTGCTTGAAACAAAGATTATGAGCGTATCGAGTGGAAAACAATAAAGTATGCGAGTAAAGTAAACAGTGCGAGTAAAGTAAACAGGTGATAGCAATATGATGTAAATAGGACCGGGGTCCACAGTTCACTAGTGGTGTCTCTCCATAAGATAAATAACACATGCTGGGTAAACAAATTACAGTTGGGCAATTGATAGAATAAAGATAAACGTGATATGTCAAGAAGATCACTATGAGATTTACTCTGGGCATTACAACAAAATACATAGACCGCCATCCAACTGCATCTATGACTAATAATCCACTCCCAGGGATATCAATCCGAACACCCCAGTAGTATTAAGTTGCGAACAACAGATAATTGCATTAAGCAAAGTGTGTAATGTAAACAAAGCATATGCCCTTGAGCATATGAATGTTGTTTTCTCCCTAGTAGCAACAGCACATCTACAACCTTAGAGGTTTCTGTCACTCCCCCAGATTAAATAGAGGCATGAACCCACTATCGAGCATAAATACCCCCTCTTGGAGTCACTAGCAACTACTCGGCCAAGATAGCTACTAACAACGGAGAGCATGCAAGATCATAAACAACATAGAGATAACAAAAGATAATATTCAGTACAACAACTTAATCATAAACACCAATATTCATCGGATCCCAACAAACCAAACATGTAGAATACATAACGGTGATCTCAATCATGTAGGGCAGCTCATGAGATCTAAACATGAAGCACATGGTGGAGAAGACAACCATCTAGCTACTGCTATGGACCCATAGTCCAAGGTAGACTACTCACTCATCGCTCCGGAGGCAAGCATGGTGATGAAGAAGACCTCCGGTGGCGATTCCCCTCTCCGGCAGGGTGCCGGGAAGAGCTTCTGGACCCTCCCAATCTTCGGGTCGACGGCGGCGGCAGATAACGATTTGTTCTAGAAATCTGATCGGGTACTTAGGTTTTTTCCGTCGGGGGGTCTTTATAGGCGAAGGGGCGATGTCAGAGGAGGAGCGAGGCGCCCTCACGCGGGGCCTGCGCGGCCAGGGGCCTGGCTGCGCCACCCCTGCGTGTGGGGCCCTAGTGGCCCCCCTCCTACTCTCCTTCGGATCTCTGGAAGCTTCCAGGTAAAATAAGACTTCAGGAACTTGTTTCGTCCAATTCCGAGAATATTTCCTGTGTATCACTTCTGAAACACAAAAACAGCAGAAAACAGGAAACTGGCACTGTGGCAACTCGTTAATAGGTTAGTTCCGGAAAATGCATAAAAGTGCCACGAAGTGTAACGAAACAATAGGCAAATGGTGTAAAAACAAGCATGGAGCATCAAAAATTATAGATACGTTGGAGACGTATCAAGCATCCCCAAGCTTAACTCCTGCTCGTCCTCGAGTAGGTAAGTGATAACAAAGAAATAATTTTTGAGGTGACATGCACCTACACAATCTTGATCATATATGTAAGCATTTGTGAGCTGGGATCATAAGAACTTAAAACATGGGCATGAAGATATAATCATGACAATAAGAAACTTAGCAACCATGTTGTAAACATGCAAATGAACACAAACAAAAGATCATGAAAATGAAACAATGAAAGTCAAACGTGTGTTCAAATCATAAGGAAAAACATACAAATGGTTTTCAGCTTGTCCTTCAAAGAGAGCAAAACATAAATGCATAGGACACCTTCAAGTTTAAGAGGGCGACTAGATACAAATAATTTGAGAACAAGTGAAACCAACAATATGAATCAATCAATGAACTTTGGGACAATGCATATCACACTAAGAATGACAACTATGCTCTCTTAATGGTGCATAAAGAAAGAAGGTGGTGACTCAACATAAAAGTAGAAGAAAGGCCCTTCGCAGAGGGAAGCAGTGATTGCAAGTTTTATAACCTTCAAAAATTATGGTACTTACCGGCTTTGAGCTCTCATTGCCCCCATCATAAGCATCTTGAATGGTTAAAGTTAATGCGAGAACAATTATGATGCATATGCTTGACAAATCATAAGTTGAAGACCTCGTGCCCCGTGAATACGAGTACCCAAACCTCATGCTACTTTACTTAGAGTCCCAAGCAAGGCTCTTGTCATTGTAAGTATATGCGTATCATTGAGAACCGCCAATGGGGTACCTCCGTGCCCGATGACATGGAACAAGCCCACACCAAAATGACAGGACAAGCAGACAATGAACACCTCGACATCTCTTTTATTTGCCTTTTGTTTAGCTTTTTATTGTGAGATGCGTCGTCGAATGTTCACCATGGGTATGCTGCAAATTTGCACCATGAATTATGCATGGCTTAGATTGGCGGCCCGGCGTTTCCCTAACACATATACAAACTCCATGATCCCCACAAGATTCCCAATTCATTTCACACCGCGGGCATCCATAAACAAAAGATCACGATATCAACTCAAATAAGAAGTGCAATGTTGAAAGCTTGCCCCATGACAGCATGGATGGGCTAGAATCCAACTTACAACTTGCAAGCATAACAACTCAACATAAGAGACCACAATGTCAAATTTTTAAGATCAGGAAAAAGTAAAGTGTGCCTTCCGGTTCGTGAGAGCTTTACTGACCGAATTTCGCATAACACTGGTAAGAGTTTAATTTGAAGAGAAAATAAAAGCAAGTCAAATTTCTTGGAATAGCAAATTGCTAGTAGGTATGTATGGTGGACACTTTGGAAAACTTTGGCTTTTAGGAGTTGGATGCACGAGTAGAGCTCATACTCAGTACAAGGCGAGGGCTAGCAAAAGACTGGGAGCGACCAACTAAGAGAGCAGTAATGGCCATAATCATGCGAAGCCACAAAGCGACATTAAAAGAAGCATAAGATGGCATCAAAAGTCAAAAACTAAATGATCATGAAGGCTATTGGCGACTTTGTAAGAGTCTAACATGTGTGAGCATGCGCCAAGTCAACCCAAATAAAGCATCAAGAAGAAAACCAAAATAATGCTTCCATACAATAAAAACAACGCATGATTTTTTTTCAAAGGCTCATTAAGCAATCTCAGTTATTTGAGACAAGTCATGCTACAGCAAAACCACTAAGCATACTATCAAAACGATATCAAGCATGACATGAAAAAGCCTAAGCTGCAGTCTACACAAGCTCCTTCTTGTACCACTATTTTGCACAAAGCTTTTTCTCTTTTCTAACACCATTTGAAATTTTTATAAACACCTCTTTTGATGAAAACCAATAAAGATCAGAGGCAAAAATACACCTTGATGAAAAGATATGACAAGGTCTGAACGCAAATCAAGGCGAAAACGAAAACCAAAAGCAGTAGCAGAAAAAGAAGAACGCTCGATTTTTAATAAGAGTGAAAACTAGAGCGTTCTTTGCAAATGAAAACGAGTCAACTTCTCCAAAGGAAATTTGTTGGGGTCCAACCATTTATTGCAGCAAACAAACAAACTAAACCAACTAAGAAAACTAAAACAACTGACGCTCCAAGAAAAACACATAGTGCATGAAGCAATAAAAATATAGTGTTTTGAAAGGTGACCTGATTTTTGCCGACGAAGAAGGGGTGCCTCGGGGGCATCCCCAAGCTTTGACGCTTGTACTTCTTGGATATTTCTTGGGGTGATGCATGGGCATCCCCAAGCTTGAGCTTTTGTCCATTCTTCACTCATCTCATCATTCTCCAATCCCTACACTTGAAAACTTCCTTCATACAAAACTAAACACAATTCTATTAGCAACATTAGTGTAAGCATAACATATAATCAACCTCTTTTTGCTTCAGGTTTCAACTCAAAACTACCACATATATAGCAAATACTACTGTAGCAACATCCTAAAAAGTTCCGTGATCAAAAGAACTCAAAAGAAAGCGATAAAGTGGCAAACACAAATATTGGTAGAAATCTGTCAAAACTGAACAGCTAACAAAGGTAGAATTTTTGAGGGATTTTCTGTTGCTCAACTCAAAAAGTGTTCAACTAACAAAAGTTTGGATATAACCTGGGGCATATGCACAAGAAATCGCAGGTCCAAAAGATAAACAGAGAATTTATACGAATTTTTACGGTGCAGCACCGAAAACAGTTTCAGGACAGCAACGTCCCCAAATCTTTACCTCGCTCAAATTAGAGGCTTGTCTTGGCACAAAAACGAAATAAACAAGATAAGGAGCGGTCATTACAGTAGTAATGACTTCCAAGACTCAAATAAAAGAAAAAGTGCTGAAAAGAAAACATTGGGTTATCTCCCAAGAGTGCTTTTCTTTAACGCCTTTGAGCTAGGCGCAGAAAATTGCGAATCAAGTAATATCAAGTGATGAAGTGCTAGGATCAGCGCGTGCCTTACGTCTTCCTTTCTTACCTTTGCTCTTGACTCTAGGAAAGACATGGTTATTGCAAGGTGGAGCGATAAATCTTATATTGCCTTTTCCCACATCGATGACGGCGCCCAGGAGCTTCAGAATGGATCTTCCAAGTGTGATTTGTCCTTTTCCTACACTTTCAATAACAAGATAATCAGTAGATATCATTCTTCCTAGTACTTTTGTAAAAACTCCTTCAGCTATTCCAAGGGGAAATATAGTGGCATTGTTAGTAAGAGAAATTCCTTCTCCTCCCTCAGAAAGCTTCCAAAGGCTCAAAGATTCATAAACATCCTTTGGCATGAGACAAAATTCAGACATAATATCACAACGAGCATGAAAAGTTTCACCACTAATGGTGATTTTTATCGTAGGATACCAACTCGAAGGTTCAGTATTTGTTGGCACATAATCAAAATGCTGGCGCAAAGTATTGTAGCAAGAATTCAAACTAGCAGTGCGAGTCTCAAGAGTATCAAGTCTATTAAAAATGCACACAAGAGAGGAATCAAAATAGGTTGGCATGCTATAAATTGTAATCAACTTTTTTATAATATTGAAAGCTTGATCTCCATCACAATGAAGGAAATCTCCTTCAGCAGTAGCATCCAAAGCATATCTATAACGAAGAGAAAGTCCAAAGTAAAAGCTACTAAAAAGCAAACTCAAAGTCATTTTAGGTTCAGTTTTTCCATGCCAATCATAAATTCTAGACCAAGCTTCTTTAGAGCTTTCCTCATCTTTCTGCTTGAAAGTAAAAATCATGTCCTCGGGCGACATAGTAGTAGCAACTGAACTAGACATAGTAAACTAAAGTAAAGAAATAACAACTACCAAGGATTCTAAATTTTTTGGGTTTTTGATATAAAGCAATGCAGGTAAAATAAATAAAGTAAAGCAAAACAATAACAAAGTAAAGGATGTGCGTGCGAAAACTCCCCTCGCAGAAGTCTTCTACTTCCTCCCTGGCAACGGCGCCAGAAAATTAGCTGCTGGCGCTAAGTTAACGCGGGAGCAGACTGTCCTTGTGCGTGGTGGATAACAAGCCCGTTGGGAACCCCAAGAGGAAGGTATGATGAGTATAGCAGCTAGTTTTCCCTCAGTTAAGAAACCAAGGTTTAATATCGGTCAGGAGAGGAGAGACAATGACGACTGAAGGTGATGCTTGCTAGCTTGCAACAACTCAGGACAATTTATATATGGCGCCTCGTCCAAGCTTTGCTTGCTAGCTGCAACGCGGAACCTGCACACAACACAACCAAGTACTTTGTTCCCAACTTGCGATGAGGTTGTCAATCTCACCGGTTTGCTTGAAACAAAGATTATGAGCGTATCGAGTGGAAAACAATAAAGTATGCGAGTAAAGTAAACAGTGCGAGTAAAGTAAATAGGTGATAGCAATATGATGTAAATAGGACCGGGGTCCACAGTTCACTAGTGGTGTCTCTCCATAAGATAAATAACACATGCTGGGTAAACAAATTACAGTTGGGCAATTGATAGAATAAAGATAAACGTGATATGTCAAGAAGATCACTATGAGATTTACTCTGGTCATTACAACAAAATACATAGACCGCCATCCAACTGCATCTATGACTAATAATCCACTCCCGGGGATATCAATCCGAACACCCCAGTAGTATTAAGTTGCGAACAACAGATAATTGCATTAAGCAAAGTGTGTAATGTAAACAAAGCATATGCCCTTGAGCATATGAATGTTGTTTTCTCCCTAGTAGCAACAGCACATCTACAACCTTAGAGGTTTCTGTCACTCCCCCAGATTAAATAGAGGCATGAACCCACTATCGAGCATAAATACCCCCTCTTGGAGTCACTAGCAACTACTCGGCCAAGATAGCTACTAACAACGGAGATCATGCAAGATCATAAACAACATAGAGATAACAAAAGATAATATTCAGTACAACAACTTAATCATAAACACCAATATTCATCGGATCCCAACAAACCAAACATGTAGAATACATAACGGTGATCTCAATCATGTAGGGCAGCTCATGAGATCTAAACATGAAGCACATGGTGGAGAAGACAACCATCTAGCTACTGCTATGGACCCATAGTCCAAGGTAGACTACTCACTCATCACTCCGGAGGCAAGCATGGCGATGAAGAAGACCTCCGGTGGCGATTCCCCTCTCCGGCAGGGTGCCGGGAAGAGCTTCTGGACCCTCCCGATCTTCGGGTCGACGGCGGCGGCAGATCGCGATGTGTTCTGGAAATCTGATCGGGTACTTAGGTTTTTTCCGTCGGGGGGTCTTTATAGGCGAAGGTGCGATGTCAGAGGAGGAGCCAGGCGCCCTCATGCGGGGCCCGCGCGGCCAGGGGCCTGGCCGCGCCACCCCTGCGCGTGGGGCCCTGGTGGCCCCCCTCCTACTCTCCTTCGGATCTCTGGAAGCTTCCGGGTAAAAAAAGACTTCAGGAACTTGTTTCGTCCAATTCCGAGAATATTTCCTGTGTATCACTTCTGAAACACAAAAACAGCAGAAAACAGGAAACTGGCACTGTGGCAACTCGTTAATAGGTTAGTTCCGGAAAATGCATAAAAGTGCCACGAAGTGTAACGAAACAATAAGCAAATGGTGTAAAAACAAGCATGGAGCATCAAAAATTATAGATACGTTGGAGACGTATCAACCGCCATCTCCATCAACCTTGCTGTCTCCTATGATGAGGAGGGAGTAGTTCATCCCCGGGGCTGAGGGCTCTACCGGTAGCTATGTGGTTCACCTCTCTCTCCCATGATGTGATCTTTATGTGATCGTGAGCTTTGTATCATGTTGAACAAGTAGATGTTATTATTCAGATATTATGTGTACTCTAGTGGTGTTATTAAAGTAATCTATTCCTCCTGCCATGGTGTAACGGTGACAGTGCGTGCATCATGGTGATACTTGGTGTAGGCTACGATTGTGATCTTTTGTGGATTATGAGAATAATTATCGCTATGATAGTATTGAAGTGATCTATTCCTCCTTTCATCGTGTAATGTTGACAGTGTGTGCACCGTGTTAGTACTTGGTCTAAGTTGCAATAATATCTATCTTGAGTTGTGCTTTGATTTGGATATCTCTATGAGTGGTGTTTGTCTAGTACTTGATGAACTTTAAGGGGTGCTTCTGTAGCCACTACACAATGATTAGTGTTATTCAATAGGAGAGTAATTCAGAGTACCATAGTGGAGAGAAGTTATTTATTTGTTCATTCATGTTATATTGTTGGGAGTGTGTCCACTAGTGAAAGTATGATCCCTAGGCCTTGTTTCCAAGCACCGCACACCATTTACTTGCTGTTTTGTTATTTGTTTGCTTGCTGCCATTTTTATTCCAGATTGCATTTACTACTTATAATCATCGCTACCGCTTGTATTTCACTATCTCTTCGCCGAACTAGTGCACCTATACATCTGACAAGTGTATTGGGTGTGTTGGGGACACAAGAGACTTTCTGTATCGTAATTGTAGGGTTGTTTGAGAGGGATAGCTTTGACCTCTTCCTCCCTGAGTTCGATAAACCTTGGGTGATCCACTTAAGGGAAACTTGCTGCTGCTCTACAAACCTCTGCACTTGGAGGCCCAACACTATCTACAAGAACATAAGCGTGTGTAGACATCACCGGCCAACCGGGCTCAACGGTTGTGTCATTGGAGGTTGGCTCATTGTTGCATCATACACATCGACATCCGGGTTGACATATGGATCATGTCGAATCGGGGTACTAGCATCAAAAGGGGAAGCACACCGATTCAAGTCAATTTGCAACCTACCACCAACTTTCTTTTTCACAAATAACTCAAGAGATTTATCTTGCGAGGCCAACACCACCTCCTTATATGCTTGCCAATGCAACTCGGAGTTCACATGCATTATTTTCCAACGAGTGTGATGTGAGAAGCCAATATTATACCTTCCAATCAATTCAGCTTCATCATTCTCGTCCATCCAATTCAACTCTCTTCGGACATTTTCCACCAATTCGGCAAAGCTAGGACTAGTGGCAAAAACGACCACTATCTCCTCCGGGTCACCATATTCGGCGTCTCCCTTCTCCAAAGCGGCATAGTCCACATGATGAACATTCACAATTCTCACCATCTAGAACATATATGAACCAAAATTCATCACAATAATAATATTATTACTTCAATAATTAAGCTAAGAGAAATTTTATAACCCTAACCCTAACCCTAGCTCTAAACCCAACCCTAACCCTAACCATAACCCTAAACCTAACCCCAACCATAACCTAACCCTAACAAACCCCTAACCCTAGCTTACACATCTACAAGAATAGAAACCACCTATGGTCAATAGAACAACAAAACACAATATTATTTCTCCCAACTCCTTTTTCTAGGTGACAAGGGTATAGTTAATGGAGCCCGTTAGTTGAGTACCCCTAAGGCCCGTTAAGCTAGGCCCAATTGTAATGATAGTCGAGATACGAGTTCTTACCGTATGTCGATATTGTAATCTGTATCGGACCCTACCCGATCCTCGAGACCTAGCCACCTATATATAGGGGCCAGGAGGGGACGGTGTAGGCCAGATTGAAAGCAAGCCAGGTTCAACACCCAAGTTGACTTTCGATATACACCTATTTCGACTAACCTTACCTTCGAGTTCATCCGACGCCCTGTCTCCCCGATCCTAAGTCCTTCATCTAGGACATTTATCGAGTTAACCCTCGTCAATTGGCGCCGACCGTGGGGACTCTGGGCGTTGGAATCATGAATTCGATGGCTTTTTCGCTTTTAGCCAACAGCAGTGCAGAAGTCGACGAAAATCAAGAGATGGAGTTGACAATCGGAAGTTTAAGCATCTTCATCGGGCCATCGGGTTTATCCCGCCTCTCGGATTCGACGAAACCAGATCCATCGGCAAGTAAGCCCGAAATAGTAGTAATGCTAGAATCATCGGAAGGCTCTTCCAGTGAGGTAAACTCGCCGGTCGGCTCAGGAGAAGTGCAAAAAGGAAAAATCGCAGAAGACGACGAAGCAATGGAAAATTTTGACGTAGGGGTCCAACTCGAAGATCTCATGATCTGCCTCGACGATATCTCAGACAAGTCAACAGATACATGGAAGACATGATTAGAGCTTTCTGAAGATGGTGACTCAATCTTCTCAAGCTTTAATAGTAACATCGGCAAACAATGCCAGGTGCTCGCCATTGTAGGAGACACTTCAGAAGAATTCGACGAAAACAACAATCTAGTGCTAAACCCAGCAAATATCGACAGAGGAGCAAATCACCTAGCAGAAGGGCAAACAGCAGAATCCTTCACAACCAGAGAAAAAATTCGACTATCAGTTGACGAATGGAGAATAATAAGAGCAGCCGTAGAACACGGCACGCCAATACCATCAAATTCCAGCAAGGACATGCTTTTGGGGTATCATTATGCCCTAAGGCAGCAGGCAAAACAACTAGCAAAGGAGAAAATAGAGATACAACAAAGAAAAGAATCAGCCATTGCAGCTAGCAACGCCACTCGCAGAGCACGAAGCGACGCATCGCACACTAACGCAAGGAGAAATCGTCGACATGGTTCAAGGTACGAAAACCTCGAGTACTCAGAAAGGCAAAGCATCTCCAAAAACCTCAACTCGTCCTTCCTATCGGTCGACGAGCAGGGAAACATCGTACCAAAAACCCCCGAAGCAGCACTAGTGGCAGCATAAGCATATTTGCTTACAACTCAACCAAGTCCAGGGGATCCTAGGGAACATATGCACAGAGCGACATTGAACAGACTAAACATGGTGGGCCACAAGCTATCAGCAAAAGGAGAGGAAGCATATCACCACAAGGAAGCACACAAGCCAAGATCACCTCGCCGTCACAATAGTCCTCGGCACAGAAATAGTAATCAACGATCTCGATCACCATCACCAAGACAACATGGAGGAACCCGAAGATCTCGATCTCCAAACGAAAAGCGCGACTATGAAGACGACGAAAAGGAGATGGGAGCATTGTGCTTTACCCGCAGGGTTCGCACTACACCAGTACCCAAGGGGTTCAAATTACCTCATGATCAATAAAAGTACGACGGATCACAAGAACCACAATCATGGCTCTCAGACTATCTGCAAGTAGTACAAATATTGGGAGGAACTAAAGAAACAGCAATGCAAAGTTTGCAATTACACCTCACCGGCGCAGCAAGGTCATGGTTGAGCAAACTAGAGAAAGAAACTATTGGAAGCTGGGAAGACCTCACAAAGCAATTCACAAGCAACTTCAGGTCGACATACAAGCGGCCGACATCAATAGAAGAAGTCAAAGCGTGTGTGCAACAACGCGACGAAACACTACGGGCATACATCCAAAGATGGAGTCTTATCAAAAACTCAGCAGTTGAAGTTTCAGATGAAAGAGCAATAGACGCGTTCATAATTGGATTAAGGCGCAGAAACCTAGTCGAAGAGATGGGCAGAATTAAGCCGAAAACTGTGTTGGACCTCATGGACGTAGCAAACAGATTCGCAGACGGAGAAGACGCATGCAACAACAAGCGGACACGATCCCCAGAGGACGATAGAAGAAACAGATATGGAAGTCAAAGGAGACGGTCCCGCAATTATGACAACTACGGCTCCCACAGCCAAGTAGCCGCAGGATACAAGGACAACAGCTATCAAGGAAGTGATCGCAGAAGCTCGGGATATCGAAGCTACGGAAAAGAGGACTATAAAAAGTTTCCCACAAGAGAATCCAGAGAGTATAACCCGTCGCCAGAAGACATGCTAAATGGACCTTGTCATATACACTCAGCGTTCGTCGATGGAAAGCGAGTATCCAGGCATGCGATGAAAGATTGCACAACATTCTTGAAGCTACAAGAGGCAGCATTAAACAAGCAAACCGAAGCAAGGCGACAAGGATACGAAGGAAGCAACAAACCTCCCACAAATCAACAAGGGAACAGTGGAGCCCCTCAAGGACAAGACCAGCCAAACCAGGGACACGATAATGACGAAGGGTACGTTCCATCTAAGGGACACATCACAGCAATGATACAACCTGTGCCCAAGTCGAACAAAGAGGAAAAGAGTATTACTCGACAAGTCAATCTAGCAGTCACTTCACCTCCAGCTACAACAGAATATTTACATTGGTCAGAACAACCAATCGAGTCTAACAGGGAAGATCACCCTATAACAGTACCTCGGCCGGGAAACGCGCCCTTGGTACTCAAAGCTCAAATCGGCGCATACGATGTCGACAGAATATTCATGGACGCAGGAAGCGGAATCAATTTGATATACACGAAAACGCTCAGAGCAATGCATATATCACTAGAATTCCTGAAGCCAACAGATTGTTCCTTTCATGGAATCGTACCAGGAAGTGCCAACTATCCACTAGGGCGGATAGCACTCAACGTTTGCTTCGGCAACCGACAAAACTACAGAAGAGAAAAGCTAGACTTCGAGGTCATGGACTGGCCATCTCAGTATCACACGATCCTCGGGCGACCCGCGTTTTCACGATTCATGGTAGTACCTCACTATACATATCTAGTACTCAAGATGCCAGGACCAAAGGGAATAATCACAGTAAAGGGAAGCTTCGAAGTCTCAGATCTCTGCGACAAGGAGTTGCACAAGATGGCGCAAAACTTTGGCATGATAGCCAACTATGCAGAGAAGGTGAAAATCACGACTACGGAAGGCGTCAAGCTACTCGAAGGACGCGCCGCGGAGCCAGAGACGAAGAAACCACGAGTAGAAGCATCAGGAGAAGACAAAGTTACAGAAAAAGAAGAGAGGGCCCTGACGGCATAAGCATCAAGAACAAAAAAGTAGAGTAGAAGAATAAGGCTGTAAAAGCCACGAGTTATACCAGGGGCAATGCCCTCTAGATCCAGAACACAGGTCATAGGCCGGATCTCTTGGGTCACCCCATGTATCTTACATTACAAGTATAATAAAGACAAAACGTTCCTCATATTCGAGTTTACGAGTCTTTCAAAGAGAAAATGCGGCAAACGCACGAATCATACAAAAACGCTTTGAGAACAAATTTCAGACATCAAGTCGCGAAATAAGATACTCTCGCGTTCCACATATACACAAGTATTACAATAGTGGGTTATCAGAATCATCTACACCTAAAGGATCTAAATAGTGATACTCGCGGAAAAACGCGGCATCCGCTTGCAGCAGCCTAGCTATAAGCCTTTGAGCAGGTTGCAACGTATTGTCCACATGTACTCGCAGACTAGCTCTACCTGGAGCCAAACTTAGGGACATAGAGCTATAATTGAGTCTTGGGTGCCACTTGCGTATCCACCCAAGAGCAAAATTGGCACCTGCCACTAAGTTCAGTTCTATCAATCGATGAATGCGCTGGCTGGATCTAAAAGTATCGAGAAGCAGTGGGAAAGTTGCAGGCAGAGGATTGCGAGGAAGCATAACAGAGTGCATAATTACGAGAGCTCTTCTGCAGCCATCAACTGACTCGCCAATGTGCTGGGCGCGATCCTGAAGCAATACAATAGCACTCCGGCGTCGAGGATCAGACCACAAGGTCTCAACACCCGCGGACATTTTTTCTAGAGCCGCATTTCGCTCGGTAACCCGACGATCTTCAGCAGCGAAATCCAAACAAGTGCCTATGATGGCAAAGGATATCAAAAAATAGCAGTGGAGCAAAAAGGGAAAAAGATAAGTCGAAAGGAAGCTTACATCGCAACATCTCGCAGGCTGACTCGATAATGCCAAGGACAAAAGAATTGCATTCCTCATGATGCAAAATCTTCGCCGTCAAGCTAGACACCTTATCATCAAGAGTAGATATCTGCTTTGTCAAACCACAAGCTTTGCTAGCTTTGCCCACAGCCATCTGTGCTTGGCGTTTGGCCAAAGTCAAGCGAGCCTCAAGATCAGAAATCCTTGAAGAATACTCCGCGCATTGGCTGCATCGGCGAGGAGGCGACGAAATCTTAGAGCCGAACGTGCGGGCAGAGGAAGGAGCATGGTCGCAACTCAAATGATCATTGATGTGCATAGACTGGAAGTCCAAGGAAAAGAAAGGAGAAACATTTCAGAAAGCTAGCACAATATATCATAGAAAAGGAACATATTTACATAAGTGCAAACCCTTTGACTAAGGTTCTCGGGTTGCACGCGACTAAAGGTTTTTTACATCAAAAGAAGAAATTGAAAACTACAGAGAAGCCGAGTCTACGCCACCTCAGCAATTTGCTCCGTAGCAGAAGAAGGCCTGGTAAATTCCTCGCCAATAGTTGAAGGAGGCGCGGGTTCTTCCGTTGCTGGAGGTGGCGCAGTAGATGTCGCAGAGGCCGCCGAAGGAGAAATAATTGACGCTAGGGCGGGCGCCAACTTCTTTGCCTTCTCGAAGAAAGCCTTCAACTCAGCGCGGGTGCGGCCATGTGGAGAGCTTACCTTCTCCCAGTCGAAATCTGCACCATGTGCATAAGAAAGTGCGATAGCACCCTCAGCACCACGCTTCAGAGAAAGCCCCTTCAGCTGGAGGATGGGGTCGTTAGTCGTGTCGAAGGCTTTTGCAAGTTTCTTAAAGTCATCTTTTGGAGCCTCCGCCTTTTTCTTCGGCCACAATCCGACGAACATCCGCATCAGAACGCGGCTCACCAACTCAAAGATCTCCTAGATAGATATCCAGTTTGCTTCGAGTAAGTTCACCGCGGTCATCAGAGGATCATCACCCGGTTGCAGGGTCGACAAAGACACCTCGGTAAATCCTGCACAAGAAAGAGGACAAAGGATAAGAAGGGAAGGAAAGTGTTAGCCAGTACAACAATGCAACAGAAGTCGAAGAAGAAGACAAGGCGAGTATTTACCTTCAGCAGCAGCAGACATCGTGCGAAGACGCTCTGTCACGCGCTTGCTTTGGCGGCGGTCGCAACATCATAGGCCTTCCGCGAAGCGCTAAGCTCGGCTTCCAGCGACGCAATATGGGCATTGGCCATTGCTAGAGCAGCTGCAGTCCAGCAAAGAAGGAAAGGAAGTCAAATAAACAGCAAAAAAGAAGTCTAGAGGAAAAGTAAGAACAGGATAAAGAGTGCACCTTTGGAAGCTTTCACAACCTTTAGGTACTCAGCACATTCAGTGCCCAAGGCGACGAATCTCTTCATTAATGCCTGAGAAGAAGGGCACATAAGAGCATAGTTTATGCAAGGAAAACAAGTCAGAGACAGTTACTCACATCATTGGGGGAAACCGCGGATTCGTGGGCTTCAAGAGAAATGTCGGTTTCCTTGGCCTTTTTCGAGTGCTTGAGGCTTCGGGTCGCAGGAATCTTCTTGACTGAAGCCCTGGTGACCCTCGGTGCAGTCTATTGGGCAGAGGGCTCATCGGCAACTATAGGTGAAGTCGAAGGAGCAGCCGTAGTATCTTTTGGCGGCTCCTCGTCATCACTGCAAGAAGAAACAAGTTATGTAGAACACAAAAGAAAGAAGGCAAGTACGGTGCAATTGCAGAACTCGAAGAAACACTTACGATGCAAGGAGGTCGAAGTATTCAATATCTTCTTTGAGAACAGGGGCTTTATCAGCCGCTGTTCTCTGCAGAGAGGAACTCAAAGAAGCAAAGTCATCGACGCGCTTCATCTTCATGTCCGCACCAGTGTCTTCAGAGAATGCAGGAGGAGGCGATGTCGTTGAGCTGGTGTCTTCTTCTGATTCTTCGGCATCATCTCCGTCCTGATTTTTTTCAGTCTCGGGGGCTTCACATACAAAAGAGGCCAGATCAGCCGGAAGAGGCCCTGCCTCTGGAAGAGGAGGGCGCGAAATGAGGAATTGGTGGTCCTGCACACGAATAAGTCAGTAGAGTAACAGAGGCAAAGAGAAACACATCTCGAAACAAACGAATTCGACAACAAGTGAACAAAAACAAACAGATATGCACCTTGGGTAGGGGGTGCACGGAGTCAAAGTAACTAGCGGCCAATTCAGCAACCGCATGGTCCTTGGTGAGCTTGGTGAGGCTCCTGACTCGCTTGTCGACATCTTGCTTCTGTATCAGATCTTCAGAGATGCGAGAAGGATCCTCCAAGCCAGAGTAGCTCCAAAGCTTGGTAAGGCGATGCTGCAGGGGTTGAACTCAACGTTGCACGAAGAACGCCATGAGTTGAATACCCGACAATGCACCTCCTTTGCCTCCTTTCAGAGATTGAATGCGGGACAGTAGAGGAGCAATCTGTTCCATCTCCGCATCTGAGGGAAGCGAGTCCCACGATGCCAATTTCTTTAGCTCCTTGGAGGCGTCAAAGGGGGCTAGGCCATATTCATCTTCGGGGGAGGCTTTGCGATCTTTGATATAGAACCATTTTGGCCTCCACCCCTGAACAGATGCAGCCATGGAAAATTCGAGATATTGCGCCTCAGGGCGCACAAAGACAACGGCTCCGCCCAGTTCGGGTTTTCTGGACAAAGCAACGTTGGGGCGGAGCCGAAAGATTGACCTCCAGAGAAGAAAATGGGGCTCAATGCCCAGGAATGACTCGCAAAGAGTCACAAAGCAAGCAATGTGGAGGATGGAGTTAGGTGTGAGCTGGTGAAGCTGCACACCATAAACAAAGAGAAGCCCACGAAGAAACTCGTGGGCAGGAATAGAAAGGCCACGGAGGAGGAAGGCAAGGAACATTACCCGATAACCGCTCGGGGGCTGCGGGATCCGCTCAGTGCTGGGGAACTTAATGGAATCGCTGCTGGAGATGAGGCCGTCCGTCCTGGCCTTCTCCACCTCCTTCTTCGCGATGGTGGAGGACACCCAGCTAGTCGCAGAGGTGGTTTTTCCCTTGACCATGGCGTTCTTGGTCGCAAGGTGCTTCACGCGCATCTACCAATCCGCGCTTGGGGGCTATGCACGAGAGGAGAAGGAAACAGAGATCGACAATGGCGGCGGCGGCGGAGAGAAAGAGCAGGTAAACAGTACAAATCCTCCACTATCCCTTTATATACCTTCTCAGAGAAGGAACGTGGGCTAAGACGTGGCGCAAGGAGCGGAAACGACAGCCCACTAATGGGCAGAGAAATATAAAAATTACCGCGCTACCCATGAATCGATACGCGCTCAGTAAAGATGACGTATAGCTAAATTTGGCCGCTGACGTCACGAAGAGGTTAGAGATCAATTCAACAGATGCATATAATTGGCGAGTATCAAATATGGCGACTATCAAATATGAAGATGATAGACAAGAGCAAACAAGGTTGGTGCCGACAATGAAAAAATCAATTGATGAGACTATACCCGAAGAACATTCGACTATAGCCTCGGGGGCTACTACCATCAGGAGCGCTGAACGCGCACCCGACGAAAGTTATCGTTAAACTATTTCGAGTTGAAGTATGATGATGGACTACACTATATTTGAGCCTATACTCAAAAAAAGATTTGTTCGACTATAGCCTCGGGGGCTACTCCCATCGGGAGCGCTGAGCGCGCACCCGACGATGTTTATTGACAAGCGCTATAGCATGGGAAGTGATACGTCTCCAACGTATCTATAATTTTTGATGCTCCATGCTTGTTTTTACACCATTTGTCTATTGTTTTGTTACACTTCGTGGCACTTTTATGCATTTTCCGGAACTAACCTATTAACGAGTTGCCACAGTGCCAGTTCCCTGTTTTCTACTGTTTTTGTGTTTCAGAAATGATACACAGGAAATATTCTCGGAATTGGACGAAACAAGTTCCTGAAGTCTTATTTTACCTGGAAGCTTCCAGAGATCCGAAGGAGAGTAGGAGGTGGGCCACCAGGGGCCCACACGCCAGGGCGGCGCGGCCAGGCCCCTGGCCGCGCGAGCCTGGCGTGAGGCCGCCTGGTCCCTCCTCTGACATCGCCCCTTCGCCTATAAAGACCCCCCGACGGAAAAAACCTAAGTACCTGATCAATTTTCCAGAACACATCGCGATCCGCCGCCGCCATCGACCCGAAGATCGGGAGGGTCCAGAAGCTCTTCCCAGCACCCTGCCGGAGAGGGGAATCACCACCGGAGGTCTTCTTCATCGCCATGCTTGCCTCCGGAGCGATGAGTGAGTAGTCTACCTTGGACTATGGGTCCATAGCAGTAGCTAGATGGTTGTCTCCTCCACCATGTGCTTCATGTTTAGATCTCATGAGCTGCCCTACATGATTGAGATCACCGTTATGTAATTCTACATGTTTGGTTTGTTGGGATCCGATGAATATTGGTGTTTATGATTAAGTTGCTGTACTGAATATTATCTTTTGTTATCTCTATGTTGTTTATGATCTTGCATGCTCTCCGTTGTTAGTAGCTATCTTGGCCGAGTAGTTGCTAGTGACTCCAAGAGGGGGTATTTATGCTCGATAGTGGGTTCATGCCTCTATTTCACCTGGGGGAGTGACAGAAACCTCTAAGGTGGTAGATGTGCTGTTGCTACTAGGGAAAAAACAACATTCATATGCTCAAGGGCATATGCTTTGTTTACATTACACACTTTGCTTAATGTAATGTAAACAAAGCATATGCCCTTGAGCATATGAATGTTGTTTTTTCCCTAGTAGCAACAGCACATCTACCACCTTAGAGGTTTCTGTCACTCCCCCAGGTGAAATAGAGGCATGAACCCACTATCGAGCATAAATACCCCCTCTTGGAGTCACTAGCAACTACTCGGCCAAGATAGCTACTAACAACGGAGAGCATGCAAGATCATAAACAACATAGAGATAACAAAAGATATAATTCAGTACAGCAACTTAATCATAAACACCAATATTCATCGGATCCCAACAAACCAATATCATAGAATTACATAACGGTGATCTCAATCATGTAGGGCAGCTCATGAGATCTAAACATGAAGCACATGGTGGAGGAGACAACCATCTAGCTACTGCTATGGACCCATAGTCCAAGGTAGACTACTCACTCATCGCTCCGGAGGCAAGCATGGCGATGAAGAAGACCTCCGGTGGCGATTCCCCTCTCCGGCAGGGTGCCGGGAAGAGCTTCTGGACCCTCCCGATCTTCGGGTCGACGGCGGCGGCGGATCGCGATGTGTTCTGGAAATCTGATCGGGTGTCTTTATAGGCGAAGGGGCGATGTCAGAGGTGGAGCCAGGCTCCCTCACACAAGGGTGGCGCGGCCAGGGGCCTGGCCGCGCCGGCCCTGTGTGTGGGGCCCTGGTGGCCCCTCTCCGTCTCTCCTTCGGATCTCTGGAAGCTGCCGGGAAAAATAAGACTTCCGGAACTTGTTTCGTCCAATTCCGAGAATATTTACTGTGTATCACTTCTGAAACACAAAAACAGCAGAAAACAGGAAACTGGCACTGTGGCGCTTGTTAATAGGTTAGTTCCAGAAAATGCATAAAAGTGCCACTAAGTGTAATGAAACAATAGGCAAATGGTGTAAAAACAAGCATGGAGCATCAAAAATTATAGATACGTTTGAGACGTATCAAGCATCCCCAAGCTTAACTCCTGCTCGTCCTCGAGTAGGTAAGTGATAACAAAAGAATAATTTTTGAGGTGACATGCACCTACACAATCTTGATCATATATGTAAGCATTGGTGAGCTGGGATCAATAGAAGTTAAAACATGGGCATGAAAGATATAATCATGACAATAAGAAACTTAGCAACCATGTTGTAAACATGCAAATGAACACAAACAAAAGATCATGATAATGAAACAATGAAAGTCAAACGTGTGTTCAAATCACAAGGAAAAACATACAAATGGTTTTCAGCTTGTCCTTTAAAGAGAGCAAAACATAAATGCATAGGACACCTTCAAGTTTAAGAGGGCGACTAGATACAAGTAATTTAAGAACAAGTGAAACCAATCATCATGAATCAATCAATGAACTTTGGGACAATGCATATCACACTAAGAATGACAACTATGCTCTCTTAATGGTGCATAAAGAAAGAAGGTGGTGACTCAACATAAAAGTAGAAGAAAGGCCCTTCGCAGAGGGAAGCAGTGATTGTAAGTTTTATAACCTTCAAAAATTATGGTACTTACCGGATTTGAGCTCTCATTGCCCCCATCATAAGCATCTTGAATGGTTAAAGTTAATGCGAGAACAATTATGATGCATATGCTTGACAAATCATAAGTTGAAAACCTCGTGCCCCGTGAATACGAGTACCCAAACCTCATGCTACTTTACTTAGAGTCCCAAGCAAGGCTCTTGTCATTGTAAGTATATGTGTATCATTGAGAACCGCCAATGGGGTACCTCCGTGCCCGATGACATGGAACAAGCCCACACCAAAATGACAGGACAAGCAGACAATGAACACCTCGACATCTCTTTTATTTGCTATATTGTTTAGCTTTTTATTGTGAGATGCGTCGTCGAATGGTCACCATGGGTATGCTGCAAATTTCCACCATGAATTATGCATGGCTTAGATTGGCGGCCCGGCGTTTCCCTAACACATATAAAAACTCCATGATCCTCACAAGATTCCCAATTCATTTCACACCGCGGGCATCCATAAACAAAAGATCACGATATCAACTCAAATAGAAGTGCAATGTTGAAAGCTTGCCCATGACAGCATGGCTGGGCTAGAATCCAACTTACAACTTGCAAGCATAACAACTCAAGATAAAAGACCACAATGTCAAATTTTTAAGAACAGGAAAAAGTAAAGTGTGCCTTCCGGTTCGTGAGAGCTTTACTGACCGAATTTCGCATAACACTTGTAAGAGTTTAATTTGAAGAGAATATAAAAGCAAGTCAAATTTACTTGGAATAGAAAATTGCTAGTAGGTATGTATGGTGGAAACTTTGGAAAACTTTGGCTTTTAGGAGTTGGATGCACGAGTAGAGCTCATACTCAGTACAAGGCGAGGGCTAGCAAAAGACTGGGAGCGACCAACTAAGAGAGCAATAATGGCCATAATCATGCAAAGCGACATTAAAAAAAACATAAGATGGCATCAAAAGTCAAAAACTAAATGATCATGAAGGCTAATGGCGACTTTGTAAGAGTCTAACATGTGTGAGCATGCGCCAAGTCAACCCAAATAATGCATCAAGGAGAAAACCAAAATAATGCTTCCATACAATAAAAACAACGCATGATTTTTTCAAAGGCTCATTAAGCAATCTCAGTTATTTGAGACAAGTCATGCTACAGCAAAACCACTAAGCATACTATCAAAAAGACATCAAGCATGACATGAAAAAGCCTAAGCCGCAGTCTACACAAGCTCCTTCTTGTACCACTATTTTGCACAAAGCTTTTTCTCTTTTCCAACACCATTTGAAATTTTTATAAACACCTCTTTTGATGAAAACCAATAAAGATCAGAGGCAAAAATACACCTTGATGAAAAGATATGACAAGGTCTGAACGCAAATCAAGGCGAAAACGAAAACCAAAAGCAGTAGCAGAAAAAGTAGAACGCTCGATTTTTAATAAGAGTGAAAACTAGAGCGTTCTTTGCAAATGAAAACGAGTACATCTCCTCCAAAGGAAATTTGTTGGGGTCCAACCATTTATTGCAGCAAACAAACAAACTAAACCAACTAATAAAACTAAAAAAACTGACGCTCCAAGAAAAACACATAGTGCATGAAGCAATAAAAATATAGTGTCTTGAAAGGTGACCTGATTTTTGCCGATGAAGAAGGGGTGCCTCGGGGGCATCCCCAAGCTTTGAAGCTTGTACTTCTTGGATATTTCTTGGGGTGATGCATGGGCATCCCCAAGCTTGAGCTTTTGTCCATTCTTCAACTCATCTCATCATTCTCCAATCCCTACACTTGAAAACATCCTTCATACAAAACTAAACACAATTCTATTAGCAACATTATTGTAAGCATAAAATATATTCAACCTCTTTTAGCTTCAGGTATCAACCCAAAACCACCACATATAAAGTATATACTACTGTAGCAACTTCCACAAGAGTTCCATGATCAAAAAGAACTCAAAAGAAAGCGATAAAGTGGCAAAAACAAATATTGGCAGAAATCTGTCAAAACAGAACAGCTGACAAAGGACGAATTTTTGAAAGATTTTTTGTTGCTCAAATCAAAAAGTGTTCAACTAACAAAAGTTTGGATATAACCTGGGGCATATGCACAAGAAATAGCAGGTCCAAAAGATAAACAGAGAATTTATACGAATTTTTACGGTGCAGCACCGAAAACAGTTTCAGAACAGCAACATCCCCAAATCTTTACCTCGCTCAAATTAGAGGCTTCTCTTGGCACAAAAACGAAATAAACAGGATAAGGAGCGGTCATTACAGCAGTAATGACTTCCAAGACTCAAATAAAAGAAAAAGTACTGAAAAGAAAACATTGGGTTATCTCCCAAGAGTGCTTTTCTTTAACGCCTTTGAGCTAGGCGCAGAA
Source organism: Dactylis glomerata (assembly GCA_007115705.1). Taxonomy (NCBI): domain Eukaryota; kingdom Viridiplantae; phylum Streptophyta; class Magnoliopsida; order Poales; family Poaceae; genus Dactylis; species Dactylis glomerata. The sequence continues at coordinate 176,140 of QXEO01000155.1, read as the reverse complement.
AATTGCGAATCAAGTATTATCAAGTGATGAAGCATCAAGATCATAATTTGCTCTAAGAATAGAGTCAAAAAGTAATTTCTTTCTTTTCCTAGGGAAGTGTTCCATACCTTTCTTTAGTGGAAATTGATATTTGATTGTGCCTTCCCTCATATCAATGATAGCACCTACAGTTCGAAGAAAGGGTCTTCCCAAAATAATAGGACATGAAGCATGGCATTCAATGTCCATAACAAGAAAATCAACGGGAACAAGGTTATTGTTAACCACAATAAGAACATCATTAATCCTTCCGAAAGGTTTCTTCTTAGCAACATCAGCAATGGGAACATCAAAATAGCACTTTTCAAGCGGTGGTAAATCAAGCATGTCATAAATCTTTCTAGGCATGATAGAAATACTAGCACCTAGATCACATAAAGCATGGCAATCATAACCATTAACATGCATAAAAATGATGGGTTCCCAACCATCTTCTAACTTCTTGGGAACAGAGGCTTTCTGCTTCAACTTTTCATCCCTAATTTTCATGAGAGCATTGGTAATATGCTTAGTAAAAGCAACATTTAAAGAACTAGCATTGGGAGTCAAAGCAAGCTTTTGCAAGAACAAAATAACTTCAGATATATTGCAGCCATCAACATCAAAATCATTAAAAGAAGTAGAGCTATCATCTCCCACACTCCGAAAAATTTCAGCACTCTTTTGAGAAAAAGTTTTGGCAGTTTTAGGCTTTTTAACACAAGGAGTGGGAGTTTTCTCTACACCAATCAAAGTGAGAGGATTGGTACCAGTAGGAATAACATCATTAGAGGTAGTAATAGTACATACCTTTATCTCTCTAGCCATCTCATCTTCTCTTTCCCACCTGGCATGCAATTCCGCTAACAATCTAATATTTTCATCAATTCCAACTTGAATAGCATTAGCGGTAGCAAAAACATTGTTCTCTTTCACATCATTAGGGAACACTTTTAGTTTCAGAAGTTCAACATCATGAGCAAGGCTATCAACCTTAGAAGCAAGAATATCAATTTTGCCTAACTTTTCCTCAACAGACTTATTAAAAACAGTTTGCTTACCGATGAAGTCCTTGAGTATTACCTCAAGCTCGGAGGGCGCGGACCTTGTGTTGTTGTAGGAGTTACCATAAGAATTACCATAACCATTACCATTGGTAGAAGGATACGGCCTATAATTGTTACTAGCAAAATTGTTCCTATAAGCACTGTTATTAAAATTATTGTTCCTAATGAAATTCACATCAACATGCTCTTCTTGAGCAACCAAAGAGGCCAAAGGAACATTACTAGGATCAACATGAGTCCTATCATTAGCAAGCATAGCCATAATGGTATCAATCTTATCATTCAAGGAAGAGGTTTCCTCAACAGAATTTACCTTCTAACCTTGTGGAGCTCTCTCGGTGTGCCATTCAGAATAATTTACCATCATGTTGTCGAGTAGCTTTGATGCAGCGCCCAATGTAAGGGACATAAAAGTGCCTCCAGCAGCTGAATCAAGTAGGTTCCTTGAAGAAAAATTCAGTCCTGCATAAAAAGTTTGGATAATCATCCAAGTAGTCAGTCCATGAGTGGGGCAATTCTTTATCATAGATTTCATTCTTTCCCAAGCCTGAGCAACATGTTCATTATCAAACTAAGTAAACTTCATAATATTGCTACGCAGAGATATAATCTTAGCAGGAGGATAGTATCTACCAATAAAAGCATCCTTACACTTAGCCCATGAATCAATACTATTCTTAGTCAAAGACAGCAACCAATCTTTAGCTTTTCCTCTCAAAGAAAAAGGAAACAACTTGAGCTTAATAATATCACTATCAACATCCTTATATTTCTGCATCTCACATAGCTCAACAAAATTGTTGAGATGAGCTGCAGCATCTTCAGTAGTAGCACCAGAAAATTGCTCTTTCATAACAAGGTTCAACAAAGCAGGCTTAATCTCATAAAAGGTGGTAGCAGGAACAGGTGGTGCAATAGGAGTGCAGATAAAATCACTATTGTTCGTGCTAGCAAAATCACACAACTTGGTGTTTTCAGGAGTACCCATTTCAGCAAAACGAAAGTAAACAAGTAAAAACAACTACCAAGGATTCTAATTTTTTTGGGTTTTTGATAAAAAGCAATGCAGGTAAAAATAAATAAAGTAAAGAAAAACAATAACAAAGTAAAGAATGTGTGTGCGAAAACTCCCCTCGTAGAAGTCTTCTTTCCTCCCCGGCAACGGCGCCAGAAAAAGAGCTGCTAACGTGTGGTTGACGTGGAAGCAGACAGTCCTTGTGCGTGGTGAATGACCAGCCCGTTGGGAACCCCAAGAGGAAGGTATGATGTGTATAGCAGCTAGTTTTCCCTCAGTTAAGAAACCAAGGTTTAATATCGGTCAGGAGAGGAGAGACAAACGACTGAAGGTGATGCGGAACCTGCACACACACAAACAAATACTTTGCTCCCAACTTGCGATGAGGTTGTCAATCTCACCGGTTTGCTTGAAACAAAGGTTATGAGTGTATCGAGTGGAAAACAGTAATAATATGCAAGTAAAGTAAACAGTGCGGGAAAAGTAAATAGGTGATAGCAATATGATTAAAATAGGACCGGGGTCCACAGTTCACTAGTGGTGTCTCTCCATAGATAAAATAACATGCTGGGTAAACAAATTACAGTTGGGCAATTGATAGAATAAAGATAAACGTGATATGTCAAGAAGATCACTATGAGATTTACTCTGGGCATTGCAACAAAATACATAGACCGCCATCCAACTGCATCTATGACTAATAATCCACTCCCGGGGATATCAATCCGAACACCCCAAAAGTATTAAGTTGCGAACAACAGATAATTGCATTAAGCAAAGTGTGTAATGTACACAAAGCATATGCCCTTGAGCATATGAATGTTGTTTTCTCCCTAGTAGCAACAGCACATCTACCACCTTAGAGGTTTCTGTCACTCCCCCAGGTGAAATAGAGGCATGAACCCACTATCGAGCATAAATACCCCCTCTTGGAGTCACTAGCAACTACTCGGCCAAGATAGCTACTAACAACGGAGAGCATGCAAGATCATAAACAACATAGAGATAACAAAAGATATAATTCAGTACAACAACTTAATCATAAACACCAATATTCATCGGATCCCAACAAACCAACATCATAGAATTACATAACGGTGATCTCAATCATGTAGGGCAGCTCATGAGATCTAAACATGAAGCACATGGTGGAGAAGACAACCATCTAGCTACTGCTATGGACCCATAGTCCAAGGTAGACTACTCACTCATCGCTCCGGAGGCAAGCATGGCGATGAAGAAGACCTCCGGTGGCGATTCCCCTCTCCGGCAGGGTGCCGGGAAGAGCTTCTGGACCCTCCCGATCTTCGGGTCGACGGCGGCGGCGGATCGCGATGTGTTCTGGAAATCTGATCGGGTGTCTTTATAGGCGAAGGGGCGATGTCAGAGGTGGAGCCAGGCTCCCTCACACAGGGGTGGCGCGGCCAGGGGCCTGGCCGCGCCGGCCCTGTGTGTGGGGCCCTGGTGGCCCCTCTCCGTTTCTCCTTCGGATCTCTGGAAGCTTCCGGGAAAAATAAGACTTCCGAAACTTGTTTCGTCCAATTCCGAGAATATTTACTATGTATCACTTCTGAAACACAAAAACAGCAGAAAACAGGAAACTAGCACTGTGGCGCTTGTTAATAGGTTAGTTCCGGAAAATGCATAAAAGTGCCACTAAGTGTAATGAAACAATAGGCAAATGGTGTAAAAACAATCATGGAGCATCAAAAATTATAGATACGTTTGAGACGTATCACATACTCTATTGTTTTCCACTCGATACGCTCATAACCTTTGTTTCAAGCAAACCGGTGAGATTGACAACCTCATCGCAAGTTGGGAACGAAGTACTTGGTTGTGTTGTGTGCAGGTTCCGCGTTGCAGCTAGCAAGCAAAGTTTGGACGAGGCGCCATATATAAATTGTCCGGAGCTGTCGCAAGCTAGCAAGCATCACCTTCAGTCGTTTGTCTCTCCTCTCCAAGAACGATAAACCTTGGTTTCTTAACTGAGGGAAAACTAGCTGCTATACTCATCATACCTTCCTCTTGGGGTTCCCAACGGGCTGGTAATTCACCACGCACAAGGACCGTCTGCTCCCACGTCAACTACACGCTAGCAGCCTCTTTTCTGGCGCCGTTGCCGGGGAGGAAGTAGAAGACTTCTGCGAGGGGAGTTTTCGCACGCACATCCTTTACTTTGTTATTGTTTTGTTTTGCTTTACTTTATTTATTTTACCTGCATCGCTTTATATCAAAAACCCAAAAAAATTAGAATCCTTGGTAGCTGTTTTATTTGTTTGCTTTTAGTTTTGTTAAAATGAGTAATCCTGACGTAGAAGTTCGTAGTTTTAAGCAACAAGGGGGAGAAAGTTTAAAAGGTGCTTGGTATCGTATTAACAATGCTCATCATAGGTGTACCAAAAAGCACTCTACCACGATCCTCCTTAGAAATTTTTATGTTGGTATATCTAGTTGGAATAGGTATGTTCTCGATACTCTTACAGGAGGTAATTTTCTGGGTACTCCCATTGGAGAAGCATGCACTATAATTGAAAGTTTAGTGGGAATACCACCTATTCATGTTGTTAAAACTGAGACCACCTTGGAGGAGGTGGTAGAAAGGGTCAGCTCTTTAGAGAAAAGTTTGCCAAGTATCCTAGAAAATGCTAGCCGAGTTAGTGAATTAATAGAAAACATCAGTAAGAGAATTACCGTTTTAGAGGCTAGCACTACTCTTGATAATCAAAACTTAAGGATTGGTAAACTAGAGGAGTCTATGGAAACTCTTAGCTTAATCTTCTCTTCTCTTAAATTTAAGAAAGAGAAAGTGTTTGTTGGAAAAGAGCAAAAATTTATGTATGTTCCCAAGGTTTCTACGCTTAAATCTCAACATGTTCTTAAAATTGGTAAGACTCTTTGTTCCACTAAGGGTGACTTGCAGGTTGAATCGTCTTCGGGAACTTTCAAAGAGCCTACTGAGGTAACTAGCACTTCATCTATTGATATTACTTGATTCGCAATTTTCTGCGCCTAGCTCAAAGGCGTTAAAGAAAAGCACTCTTGGGAGATAACCCAATGTTTTCTTTTCAGTACTTTTTCTTTTATTTGAGTCTTGGAAGTCATTACTACTGTAATGACCGCTCCTTATCTTGTTTATTTCGTTTTTGTGCCAAGAGAAGCCTCTAATTTGAGTGAGGTAAAGATTTGGGGATGTTGCTGTCCTGAAACTGTTTTCGGTGCTGCACCGTAAAAATTCGTATAAATACTATGTTTATCTTTTGGACCTGCGATTTCTTGTGCGTATGCCCCAGGTTATATCCAAACTTTTTTTAGTTTAACACTTTTTGATTTGAGCAACATAAAACCCCTCAAAAATTCAACCTTTGTCAGCTGTTCAGTTTTGACAGATTTCTGCCAATATTTGTGTTTGCCACTTTATCGCTTTCTTTTGAGTTCTTTTGATCACGGAATTTGTGGGGAGGTTGATACAGTAGTATTTGCTATATATGTGGTGGTTTTGAGTTGAAACCTGAAGCAAAAAGAGGGTTGATTATATGTTATGCTTGCACTAATGTTGCTAATAGAATTGTGTTTAGTTTTGTATGAAGGAAGTTTTCAAGTGTAGGGATTGGAGAATGATGAGATGAGTTGAAGAATGGACAAAAGCTCAAGCTTGGGGATGCCCATGCATCACCCTAAGAAATATCCAAGAAGTACAAGCGTCAAAGCTTGGGGATGCCCCCGAGGCACCCCTTCTTCATCGGCAAAAATCAGGTCACCTTTCAAGACGCTATATTTTTATTGCTTCATGCACTATGTGTTTTTCTTGGAGCGTCAGTTGTTTTAGTTTTCTTAGTTGGTTTAGTTTGTTTGTTTGCTGCAATAAATGGTTGGACCCCAACAAATTTCTTTTGGAGAAGTTGCCTTGCTTTTCATTTGTCAAGAACGCTCTAGTTTTCACTCTTATTAAAAATCGAGTGTTCTTCTTTTTCTGCTACTGCTTTTGGTTTTCGTTTTCGCCTTGATTTGCGTTCAGACCTTGTCATATCTTTTCATCAAGGTGCATTTTTGCCTCTGATCTTTATTGATTTTCATCAAAAGAGGTGTTTATAAAAATTTCAAATGGTGTTGGAAAAGAGAAAAAGCTTTGTGCAAAATAGTGGTACAAGAAGGAGCTTGTGTAGACTGCGGCTTAGGCTTTTTCATGTCATGCTTGATGTCTTTTTGATAGTATGCTTAGTGGTTTTGCTGTAGCATGACTTGTCTCAAATAACTGAGATTGCTTAATGAGCCTTTGAAAAAATCATGCGTTGTTTTTATTGTATGGAAGCATTATTTTGGTTTTCTCCTTGATGCTTTATTTGGGTTGACTTGGCGCATGCTCACACATGTTAGACTCTTACAAAGTCGCCAATAGCCTTCATGATCATTTAGTTTTTGACTTTTGATGCCATCTTATGCTTCTTTTAATGTCGCTTTGTCGCTTTGCATGATTATGGCCATTATTGCTCTCTTAGTTGGTCGCTCCTAGTCTTTTGCTAGCCCTCGCCTTGTACTGAGTATGAGCTCTACTCGTGCATCCAACTCCTAAAAGCCAAAGTTTTCCAAAGTGTCCACCATACATACCTACTAGCAATTTGCTATTCCAAGTAAATTTGACTTGCTTTTATTTTCTCTTCAAATTAAACTCTTACCAGTGTTATGCGAAATTCGGTCAGTAAAGCTCTCACGAACCGGAAGGCACACTTTACTTTTTCATGTTCTTAAAAATTTGACATTGTGGTCTCTTATGTTGAGTTGTTATGCTTGCAAGTTGTAAGTTGGATTCTAGCCCAGCCATGCTGTCATGGGGCAAGCTTTCAACATTGCACTTCTTATTTGAGTTGATATCGTGATCTTTTGTTTATGGATGCCCGCGGTGTGAAATGAATTGGGAATCTTGTGGGGATCATGGAGTTTGTATATGTGTTAGGGAAACGCCGGGCCGCCAATCTTAGCCATGCATAATTCATGGTGGAAATTTGCAGCATACCCATGGTGAACATTCGACGACGCATCTCACAATAAAAAGCTAAACAAAAGGCAAATAAAAGAGATGTCGAGGTGTTCATTGTCTGCTTGTCCTGTCATTTTGGTGTGGGCTTGTTCCATGTCATCGGGCACGGAGGTACCCCATTGGCGGTTCTCAATGATATGCATATACTTACAATGATAAGAGCCTTGCTTGGGACTCTAAGTAAAGTAGCATGAGGTTTGGGTACTCGTATTCACGGGGCACGAGGTTTTCAACTTATGATTTGTCAAGCATATGCATCATAATTGTTCTCGCATTAACTTTAACCATTCAAGATGCTTATGATGGGGGCAATGAGAGCTCAAAGCCGGTAAGTACCATAATTTTTGAAGGTTATAAAACTTGCAATCACTGCTTCCCTCTGCGAAGGGCCTTTCTTCTACTTTTATGTTGAGTCACCACCTTCTATCTTTATGCACCATTAAGAGAGCATAGTTGTCATTCTTAGTGTGATATTCATTGTCCCAAAGTTCATTGATTGATTCATATTGTTGGTTTCACTTGTTCTCAAATTATTTGTATCAAGTCGCCCTCTTAAACTTGAAGGTGTCCTATGCATTTATGTTTTGCTCTCTTTGAAGGACAAGCTGAAAACCATTTGTATGTTTTTCCTTATGATTTGAACACACGTTTGACTTTCACTGTTTCATTTTCATGATCTTTTGTTTGTGTTCATTTGCATGTTTACAACATGGTTGCTAAGTTCTTAATGTCAAGATTATATCTTCATGCCCATGTTTTAAGTTCTTATGATCCCAGCTCACAAATGCTTACATATATGATCAAGATTGTGTAGGTGCATGTCACCTCAAAAATTATTCTTTTGTTATCACTTACCTACTCGAGGACGAGCAGGAGTTAAGCTTGGGGATGCTTGATATGTCTCCAACGTATCTATAATTTTTGATGCTCGATGCTTGTTTTTACACCATTTGTCTATTGTTTCGTTACACTTCGTGGCACTTTTATGCATTTTCCGGAACTAACCTATTAACGAGTTGCCACAGTGCCAGTTCCCTGTTTTCTGCTGTTTTTGTGTTTCAGAAGTGATACACAGGAAATATTCTCGGAATTGGACGAAACAAGTTCCTGAAGTCTTATTTTACCCGGAAGCTTCCAGAGATCCGAAGGAGAGTAGGAGGTGGGCCACCAGGGGCCCACACGCCAGGGCGGCCAGGCCCTTGGCCGCGCGAGCCTGGCATGAGGCCGCCTGGTCCCTCCTCTGACATCGCCCCTTCGCCTATAAAGACCCCCCGACGGAAAAAACCTAAGTACCCGATCAATTTTCCAGAAAACATCGCGATCCGCCGCCGCCGTCGACCCGAAGATCAGGAGGGTCCAGAAGCTCTTCCCGGCACCCTGCCGGAGAGGGGAATCGCCATCGGAGGTCTTCTTCATCGCCATGCTTGCCTCCGGAGCGATGAGTGAGTAGTCTACCTTGGACTATGGGTCCATAGCAGTAGCTAGATGGTTGTCTCCTCCACCATGTGCTTCATGTTTAGATCTCATGAGCTGCCCTACATGATTGAGATCACCGTTATGTAATTCTACATGTTTGGTTTGTTGGGATCCGATGAATATTGGTGTTTATGATTAAGTTGTTGTACTAAATATTATCTTTTGTTATCTCTATGTTGTTTATGATCTTGCATGCTCTCCGTTGTTAGTAGCTATCTTGGCCGAGTAGTTGCTAGTGACTCCAAGAGGGGGTATTTATGCTCGATAGTGGGTTCATGCCTCTATTTAATCTGGGGGAGTGACAGAAACCTCTAAGGTTGTAGATGTGCTATTGCTACTAGGGAGAAAACAACATTCATATGCTCAAGGGCATATGCTTTGTTTACATTACACACTTTGCTTAATGCAATTATCTGTTGTTCGCAACTTAATACTTGTGGAGTTCTCGGATTGATTCGCCACAAGTGGATTATTAGTCATAGATGCAGTTGGATGGCGGTCTATGTATTTTGTTGTAATGCCCAGAGTAAATCTCATAGTGATCTTCTTGACATATCACGTTTATCTTTATTCTATCAATTGCCCAACTGTAATTTGTTTACCCAACATGTGTTATTTATCTTATGGAGAGACACCACTAGTGAACTGTGGACCCTGGTCCTATTTCCATCATATTTCTATTACCTGTTTAATTTACTCGCACTGTTTACTTTACTCGCATACTCTATTGTTTTCCACTCGATACGCTCATAACCTTTGTTTCAAGCAAACCGGTGAGATTGACAACCTCATCGCAAGTTGGGAACGAAGTACTTGGTTGTGTTGTGTGCAGGTTCCGCGTTGCAGCTAGCAAGCAAAGTTTGGACGAGGCGCCATATATAAATTGTCCGGAGCTGTCGCAAGCTAGCAAGCATCACCTTCAGTCGTTTGTCTCTCCTCTCCAAGAACGATAAACCTTGGTTTCTTAACTGAGGGAAAACTAGCTGCTATACTCATCATACCTTCCTCTTGGGGTTCCCAACGGGCTGGTTATTCACCACGCACAAGGACCGTCTGCTCCCACGTCAACTACACGCTAGCAGGAAGTGAAGGAGTACGCGGTGGAACATTGTTACTCCCATCGGGAGCGAGTTTTTATGATTGTATAACCCGAATATTTTTAGTCAAAATTTGACTGCGACATGAGATCCTCGAGTTGCGTTATCGCAACGAAACTCGAATGCCGTGATTTATCACAAAGGTAAGACCCCGAGATCCGTCCTGTGTGGTCTAGTATACGCACATGGATGCGCTCTGCTGGTATGTATCCGTATCTACGACGTGAAGAAAATCCTGGTGGACGCACTAGGTACCCTGAGAATCACTGGGATTCATTCTTTGTAAGTCTTAAATGCGGCAAAAGAGTGGGTTTGACCGGTATCCCGAATTCAAATCCAAGGGGATTGAATTTGAAGTAGGTGGCAAGTATCTGTTCCGGCAGTTAACTGACCTCTTGATCCGTCAGAGTTGTCAGACTTGTTCATCAAAACCCCTTGCGAAATATTATCATGAAAATAAGTCAAAAGACCAAGTCGAAGATTTGAAGATATGAAGAAGTCGAAGAGTTGATCAAGTCGAAGATTTAAAGATTAGAGATTCAACCCGAATCTGCAATTCTGGTAGAATCTCAGGGGCTACTGACAAGGGTATAGTTAATGGAGCCCGTTAGTTGAGTACCCCTAAGGCCCGTTAAGCTAGGCCCAATTGTAATGATAGTCGAGATACGAGTTCTTACCATATGTCGATATTGTAATCTGTATCGGACCCTACCCGATCCTCGAGACCTGGTCACCTATATATAGGGGCCAGGAGGGGACGGTGTAGGCCAGATTGAAAGTAAGCCAGGTTCAACACCCAAGTTTACTTTCGATATACACCTATTTTGACTAACCTTACCTTCGAGTTCATCCGACGCCCTGTCTCCCCGGTCCTAAGTCCTTCATCTAGGACATTTGTCGAGTTAACCCTCGTCACTAGGGTTACAAGAAATATGAAGCAAAACAACCAAATCTCAAGATTTTAATTGGACAAAAACGAGGGTAGCCATGGAGAATACCTTGAGGAATGGAGGGAGGTTGAAATCCATGGAGAAATCCCTCCTAATCGGAGGGATTTGAGAGGAGGAGGAGAGAGAGACACATGAGGGGGCGCTCGGGCTCGAGGAGGAAGAAGTGGGGGTCGGGGTCGGGAAGGAGATTGGCTGCGGGTGGCCCAGCCACTTAAACATGTCCAGACCATGGCGTCATAGCCAAGGGCGCCATGGTTCAGAAACACGGCGCCGTGAGCAATGGCCCCATACATACAAGTAGCGGGCCCAAGCTGCCACGTTGGAAAATACCACGGCACCTTAGGGGACGGCGCCATATAACAGAACCACGGCGCCGTGGGGGCGGGCGCCGTGAAAAAGGGTCAGATCGTGATTTTTTTTCGAACCCGGTTCAATTTGAGTTAAACTTTGCGAAAAGAGCCATTTTTGTCGTTTTTTACCCAGCTTTTTACCAAAGCCAAACTTGGACCAGCATAATCCACCGCCACCTGTTCTACCATCAGCTTACAAGAGCTTTCCATCCTTTTCACACGAGCTTTATCCAGGTCTTTGACAATTGCCAGGGATCGGTAAGCGCGAAGGCTTTCTCGCCGTATCCAACGGTGCAAACTGAATACAGGTTAGTGCAGTTTAACTGCTATGAATGCTTATTAGGGTGGAAGCGCTAGTCTTTATTTGGTTGTAATGGCTGTGTAGAAATAATAAATTTTTAATAATAAAATTGTTCTCTCTTACATGTAATCTACAGATGTATCGGTATAGTCTGTTTATGGTTATCTCTTCAGCGGATGGAGAATCAGACTATTTATGAAGGTTTGTACACGGTTGAAGATTATGACGAGGGTACTTTTTCCGGCATGGGTGGCCGCATAATCTATGGATTAGACCACCACCTTCCCCTTAGACAATATATAATTGCTCAAAACGATATATATTTTGCATTTTTTGATTTGCTAGATACTTAGGAACAGCTGTGTGTATCTTAGCTATGTAGACCTGGTGTAATTGCTTGATTGAATAATCAAGCGCCTATTATCGAAAAAAGATTCTTTTTCTAATAGGGCGAGTCAGTGCTGTGATGCGCCCTTCTCTTTCGCATGTCTTCTGGTTCAGTTTTTACTCACTCCAAGTGGAATGGGTTGCGAATTTGTCACGCTTGTTTAGGTCTGATACTCTAAAATTGATACAACCAAATTTTGTACCCAAGTAGCTAAGTCGGAGAGTAAATTAGGGTCGGCCAAAATTGACACGGAACGAAATAGTTCAAAAGAGACTAAACTACATTTTTATAAATCATTTCAGAATGACAGAAGTTTGGATACATAGCTTAGTAATAACCGGTTTAAAGGTGAGTTCGATTTGTGTTATCCTACTACTTGATACTCAACTGCGCTAAAAAGTACCGTTTCACTCACAACCCGATGTCTAAGAGCATCTCCAGCCGTCCCCCCGACTTGGCCCCCAGCGGCCGTTTTTTACATCCGGACGACGGTATTCGGCCCAGTCGCGCCCCCGGTTCCTCGTTTTCCTCCGGATTTGGGCCTTAATCCATCCGGCGAGCCCAGGCCATCCCCGGTCCCCCGGGGCACGCTCGGGGACTCCGGACGAGAGAAAAGCGGAAACGGGCCCGCTCTGTCGGCGAGAGAACACGCAAACCCTACAATCTGGACGCAAATCCCCCTCTCCCTCCCGTCGTTGCTCTGTCGCCGCCGGCACCACCCCTCGCCAATCCGCCGGCTGGTTGCCTGAATTTCGCCGTCCCTCCTCCCACCAGCCCCCACCAGCCTATATTCCGCCGTCCGGCGTGCCGTCTGGCCATATTCCCACTAGTTTAATCTGGTGGATGATTCGAGACTCCACTATGCATCAACTACTGCAGGATGATCTGGTGGAGCATATATGGAGGTTTCGAGACAACACCCACTAGTTTCCATTTGATTTGTTTCAAAACTTGTCAATTTATTTGCTTGTTTTGTTAAACTGTATGAGATTCGCCGAACTGATGTTTATTTGAGCCAAATGTTGGCAAACTGTATGAAATTCGCCGAACTGGAACGTCTATTTGTAAAAATAAGCCGAAAACACCGATTTCTGGACGTCTAGCTGGGGTGCCGGCTGGAAGTTCGGCGCTCCCCACGCCTAATTTTCGTCCAATCTGACGAGAATTATCGCCGGATTCGGCCGTGGAGAGCGCAAACGGCTGGAGATACTCAGAAGCTCTAAGTCTGCTTCATCCGCGTCGGAGAATCAGTCCAGTGAGGATCTCAGACATGATGCGTACACCTCATGTTGCATTAGGAACCGTGAGTAAGGATGCGCGTACATCACAAGTTCCTGATGCAACTCATTCCTACTTGATATGGTCATGGAGACACGAGAGTGGAAAAATTGAACGACGCACACAAACACGCAATGCCCTCTTTGTTCTAATTTTGGTGAAGCAACTAAACTGTGAGTCTTCTTTATTTTTTTATTTTTTTTATGGGTCTTCTTTATGGGTGTCGAGTGTCGACCAGTTATATACTCTGCAAATTAAAGGCTATGTGTTGCAGATGAATGATGTTTAAAAAAAACAAGACAAAAGATTTGCCAAATAAATGATATGGGCCTACTACATTATTAGCTCAACTCTGGGTAGACCGGGCATCGATCTCAAATAGAGTAGTTTGTTACCGTGGCTTGGAATCGACATCTTTCTTGTAACTAGCTTTCTCTCTGGAGTTGGTGTTTTGTATCATAGTTGTAGATGCAACTATTATATAAAATGCATAAAAACTCATTTCAAAATGTCCCAAAAAACCAAAAGAAAATTCCGCATATACATACGAACATTCTATGTTCACATATAAAGGTTTTGAATACAAAGATTACTTTTTGTGGCCTACGTTAAAAACACAAAAAAGGACTCGTGAATAGTCCTATTGAAGCATTGATAATTGATTTTTTTACACAAACCACAAGAAATGTTCCTTTTCACCGAAAGTTCATGTGCGAACATATAATGTTCAAATGTACACGCGAAAATTTGTTTCAGTTTTTTAACATTTCAAAATATGTAGACAGCACATTAACGTATAGTTTGATTAGAGTGATTGCATTCAAAAATTAAGGTTTGGATGTTTTTGGCTGCATTGGAGCATCTCCAAATCCATTCCCTCATTTGTGTCGACCGCCCCAAATAATGTCCGGTTTGGAGGTGTCAGGACTGATGGGGGCTTGTAGCTCCGGTGGCAAACCTTATCCCTGGCTCTATTAATTCATTTTTCTCTTTCTAGATGAAAAATTCTATTGCATATTAATATAGACACAAATCAATACAACATTTTAAACAATAATATATAGTTCATACAACAATTAAAATTAAAATTCAGAAATTTCTAGAAAATAGATAGTTTAGTCCACTATATTTATTTCCTTTAAGCGCCCATAAGTGCTCAATTAGATGTGCCCTTCTCTTTCATTTTTGTCTTCTTGCTCAGTTTCCTGTGGAGATCGAAAAGTTTCCTTTTCACAACGTAGGTGCAGTTAGCCAAATTGGTCCCGGAAGACTCCGCGTCTGCTAGGGTCTCTCGTTGTTGCAGTCACTCATCAGCAGCATCCGTGATAAAATTAGCAAAAAGTGAAAACGCATCAGCGTCGAGTGCAACTCCACCAAGATAAAAAAAAGCTCTTGCTGATATTTTTATAACCCGGCAGGTCTATTAAAACAACACCAAGCAAGAAAGCAACACTACAGAAATGGCGTCGTACGGCGACGGTCTGACCCTGCGCCGACGGCCAAATGTCAGTGCCGTCGGAGTAGAGTTTCTCTAGGCCACCCTGCAACGATAGCCGTGGGCATAGTATTGCACACTGGCGGATTTTAGTGAGGACAAAACCGGGCCATGGCCCGCCCTGCCCATGAGAGAAAAAAAAGTTATATCTATGCCTCTATGTGTAAAGCCCACTAAGGCACTAACCTAGACCTGTATGAAGAAGAGCAGCTCCAGGTTCAGTCGTCGTTGTCGCTTCGTTTTTCTGCTCTCTACGACAGCATCCATGGCGCTAGCCGCTAGCTAGGAAAGTTGCCGACCTGACGAGAGCAGCGGAGGTAGCAGGCCATAGGCGGACTGCCGGAGAGGCTTGATCCGGCGACCGCCCAGCGAAAGTAGCGCGCAACGGCGCCTGCTGCCCTGGCCTGATCCCCAAATCTGCAAGCCCCCAGGCAGACATACCGCATTAGCTGAGAGGTAACTCACTTTTCCAGTCCCCAAATCACATCAAAGCCGTACCATTGCATCGTAATTCTCTCAGTGCCATTTTTCCTATTAGCTGTTGCAACTAAATTATTTGTTAACAATTTGGTAGCATGAATAATTTATCTATTGTTGTTTACAAATTACAATTTAGGTACCATGGGCAAAGCCAGTAAGAGAGAAATTGATTTGGTTTTCAAAAGAAAAAAAGATGAAGCAAAGGAAGTTTTTTTTATACAAGACCAGGGAATGGAAAATCTTCATGGTCTTCCGTTGACGAGGGTTAACTCGGCAAATGTCCTAGATGAAGGACTTAGGATCGGGGAAGAGCAACGACTAGAGATTCTGGGATCGAGATTGTCACACGATGTACCCAGGTTCACGTCCCCGCGGTGGAGGATCGCTGCATCCTGCTAGCAATCTAGTATATGATCACAATGGCGTTTACATGGTGCCGCCGTAGGCGGAGTTTTGTATCTAATCTAGGTCTAATCTATCTTGTATGATATGTCTTGATGTTTGATGTCTATGAGATATCTCTCTAGGGGCGCCCCTTCCTGGCTTTATATATGCAACCGGGCTAAGGTTTACAAGTGTCCTAGTCGAATACGGATTAGATCCTTCCTTCTTCGTCTCCAAGTCATCTTGGAGTCCTTGTACTTGTCCACTTTCTTAATGGGCCGGATCCGATATACTAATCCGTGGGTACCCGAAGGGCATATCCATGTCAGTAGCCCCCGAGACTCAATTCGAGTTGCAGACTCGGGTTGAGTCTTAAAACTTCAATCTTTGACTTCTTTCAATCCTTTATCTTCTTCAATCTTCGACTTCTTCAATCTTCGATTTCTTCAATTCTTCTACTTCTTCAATTTTCGACTTCATCAAACTTCAACTTCTTGAAAACTTTCATTTCTTCAATTTTCGACTTCAATTCTTCGACTTCCTGAAATCTTCGGGTTCTTGAATCTGCTCTCCCGATGGGAGTGAAATGTCGAGTTTATTTTCTGGTGCTTGCCACCGACAATGGACTCGAATTTTTTTTCCTCGCTCTTCATTGATGATCTTCTCGAAGTAAATCTTCATCGGGTGCGCGACCAGCGTTCCCGATGGGAGTAGCCCCCGAGGCTATGGTCGGGTACTTGTAGTCGATCATAGGCTCAAAATTTCTTCTTCTTCATCTCCTTTTGTTGAAATTGTCGTTCTATCGGGTGCGCGGCCAGCGCTCCCGATGGGAGTAGCCCCCGAGTCTATGTTCGGATACTTGTAGCCGAGCATAGACTCAAGTTATACTACTCGATGAAGTTTGGCTCTTGATAACTTTGATGAATTTGTCGACTCCTGCAGAAAATATGAAGAATTGTGAAATACTTTGTCACTTGAAAAAATATTGCGTTTGCATATTGTAATGATGATGTAGTATGTAAAATAAAAACTCGATGTTTTTTGTGCAATTTTGTTGCTCGTACGTAAGACCATTTCGTTAGCCTGATGCACTCGCGGCTCGATCAGCTACTCAGGTCAGACGTAATGTAATGCGTTTACCGCATTTAAATTTCAAGATACTTGCTAAGCCTTTTCGTTAGCCTGATGCCCAAGTTTTGTGCCTTGCCAACCGTTAGTCGAGCTTCTGCGACTGTAAACTAAATTGTCAAGTATTTGACAAGGAACGCCAGCTACTAGGGCTTTCACAATTTTTCGAAGTCAATGATATGCAAGATGATTTTTCATGGCGGAGCCCCCGAGTGCCGGGTGCGGCGAAAGTAAATAATAATTGACTCTTGGTAGAGAAAAAACTTAGCTTTTGTCGGATGCGGCGTGGTCGGCGCGGCCATAGTTGATGATGACGTAGTCGAGTTGTTGTCGTAGAATCACAATCACGATCGGAGGCGAAGTTGTTATCGATCCCCCGAGCGCTGTTGGGATCGTCGTTTTACTGATGTCGACAAAATCGCAGGTCTTGAGGGTGAGTTTTCACACTCAGGGGCGAGTTGATGTCGAACCCCCGAGCGTTGTCGAGAGTGCGCGAGTGCGTGACGGCGAGCCCCCGAGCGTAACAAGCCGCAGTTGACACCGTAGTCAACGATGTTGAAGACGAAGTAGTCGAAATATTTTTCTCCGGGTTGTCCAGCTCTGATAACTCGCCGGTAGAAATTTTCTCGGAGTTGTCCGTTGCTTTCTCGTAACAGCCGGGCATATGCGCGCACAAGCTAGCACGCTAGGAGCTTGATCTGAATTTTTTACTTGATTGCTACGTACGAGTAGTTTCTTGCTTTGTTCAAATTGACTTCTTGTTGTCCTCGGAACTTGGCCGGAAACATCTTGGCTTTAGTCGATTTGCTCCAATTATCACACGTACATCTTCATGTAGGTACCAGCTTCTTCCAATCCAAGGTAAACTTCTCTCTTTTTTTGTAGTCGACAGCTGACAAGGGTATAGCTAATAGAGCCCGTTAGTTGAGTACCCGTGAGACCCGTTAAGCTAGGCCCAATTGTAATGATAATCGAGATACGAGTCCTTACCGTATGTCGATATTGTAATCTGTATCGGACCCTACCCGATCCTCGAGACCTGGCCACCTATATATAGGGGCCAGGAGGGGACGGTGTAGGCTAGATGGAAAGCAAGCCAGGTTCAACACCCAAGTTTACTTTCAATATACACCTATTTCGACTAACCTTACCTTCGAGTTCATCCGACGCCCTGTCTCACCGATCCTAAGTCCTTCATCTAGGACATTTGTCGAGTTAACCCTCGTCAATTGGCGTCGACCGTGGAGACTCTGGGCGTTGGAATCATGAATTCGATGGCTTTTTCGCTTTTAGCCAACAGCAGTGCAGAAGTCGACGAAAATCAAGAGATGGAGTTGACAATCGGAAGTTTAAGCATCTTCATCGGGCCATCGGGTTCATCCCACCTCTCGGATTCGACAAAACCAGATCCATCGGCAAGTAAGCCCAAAACAGTAGTAATGCTGGAATCGTCGGAAGGCTCTTCCAGCGAGGTAAACTCGCCGGTCGGCTTAGGAAAAGCACCAATCGCAGAAGGTGACAAAATTCGGGAAAAACTCGACTTGGAAGAAAAAGCGTGTAAAACACACAACAGTGCAAAGGACCTCGCCGCTGGAAGTAGTGGCGTCTCCAAAAGAATACACCAGTTATGCGTCATTATCACTGAAGTAGAAGAAGAAAACAACAACGAAGGGAGTAAAAGGATCGACAAGCAAGTCGACAAGGTAAAGGAGAGCAGCAAGAAGGAGAAGGAGAAGGTTCACGTCTCAGCCGGAGAGTGGAGGATCATCATGTCAGCTATAAATCATGGCACAGAAGTACCCAAAGGATCGAGAAGAGAAGTTTTAATGGGATATCAGTACGCATTGCACCAGCATAGGAAGAAACTAAGAGAGGAAAGAGACATGGTTTTCCAAGATAATAACAGTATATCAAGGGAAGAATATTGGGATGATTATAGTGAGGACTCAGAGTACAGTAGGGAAAGGCGCGGAGACCCAAAGCACAACAGAGGGACAACAGCGCGAAGCAGAGAGGAAAGATACTCACGGAGTATTACTCCACAGCTAGAGGAGGAGGAAGAAGACTTCGTACAAGAAACACCAGAAGCAGCACTGATAGCAGCACAGGCATATTTACTAACCACGAGGCCAGAACCCGGAGATCCGCGGGAAGACATGCACCAAGCCGCAATACGAAGCCTCGGGATAGTGGGAGACAAGATCAGGGGAAAAGGTCCAGAGACAAAGTTGACAAGCTACAAGGAAAGGCGAAAGGAGAAGTTCAAACACAATATCACACAAAACAAGTTTAGCGAGTCATCAGAAGAAGAAAGGCGACAAAAGAGGAAGGAGGACGCAAGAAATATAATAGCGCAGGCTCGAGTAAATAAATCGCGCCACGGCTGGAGGGAAGAAAATTGTGAAGATGACGAAAAAGAGATGGGCGCGTTATGCTTTACCCGCAGGGTTCGCAAAACGCGGGTACCCAAAGGATTCAAGTTACCACATGACCAGCAAAAATATGACGGGTCGCAAGAACCTACCCTATGGTTATTGGATTATCTGCAGGCAGTACAGATATTAGGGGGAACAAAAGCGACTGCAATGCAAAGTTTGCAACTACACCTCACCGGCGCAGCACGGTCCTGGTTGAATACCCTACCTAATGAATCCATTGGAAGCTGGGGAGAACTCGAAAGCCAATTCGTAAGAAATTTCCGTTCGACATACAAGCGCCCAGCATCACTGGAGGAAGTTAAAGCGTGTGTGCAAAGAAAAGGCAAAACTCTACGTTCTTATATACAACGATGGAGTGTAATCAAAAATTCAGCAGAGGACGTTTCCGATGAATGAGCAATAGACGTTTTTTCGGCCGGCCTTCGTCGCTCAGATCTCGTGGAAGAAATAGAAAGAATAAGGCCAACGACAGTAGCTGAGCTAATGGAAGAAGCCAACAAATTCGCTGACGGAGAGGACGCATATAATAACAAAAGAGGACGTTCACCAGAAGTCGACAGAGCAAGTAGACAAAGGAGACGACACCGCAGCAGGGATAACCAAGGAAGGCGAAATCTGGTAGCCGCGGGTTACGAAGCAAGGGAAGAGGAAGGATATGAAAACAGGAGGTTTTGGGCAAAGGGAACAGAAAAATCAAGATACTCAGGCCCTTCGGCCGAAGACATGTTGTACGGACCTTGTCGAATCCACTACGCATATCTTGATGGAAAAAGAGTCTCAAATCACCAGATGAAGGATTGTAGAACTTTCCTGAGGCTACAAAGCGCCATGGGTTCAAGCCAAGGAGGATGGCAAGGAGAAAAACACATAAGTCAAGGATACCAAGTACAAAGGCTAGCAAGGCACCTGGAGTCAAAAGTTTACATATCAGCCATGATTCAACCGGTGCCTAAGTCGAAGAAAGAGCGAAAGAGCATATCCAGGCAAGTAAACCTAGCAATATCATCACCACCAGCCACCACAGAGTACTTGCGGTGGTCAGATCAACCAGTTAAGTTCAGCAGAGCAGACCACCCAAGGAAAGTTCCCAGGCCAGGCCACTCGCCAATGGTGTTAAAGGCGCAAATAGGAGTATACGACACCGGGAGAGTGTTCATGGATGCAGGGAGTGGCATAAACCTAATATATGCTAGAACCCTGAAGGCAATGTGTATCTCACTGACAAGCCTGAAGCCAACAGATTGCTCCTTCCATGGAATAGTACCAGGAGCCGCAAATCACCCTCTGGGGAAATTAGAACTCGACGTCTGCTTCGGCAGTAGCAGCAACTATCGCAGAGAGAAGTTGGAATTTGAAGTTATGGACTGGCCATCACAGTATCACGCAATCCTAGGGCGCCCAGCATTCGCAAAGTTCATGCCAGTACCTCATTACGCGTATCTTACGCTAAAAATCCCAGGACCCAAAGGAACAATTACAGTGCAAGGGAGTTTTGAAGTAGCCAACACATGCGACAGAGAATTCAATAGGATGGCGCAAACCTTCGGCATGACAGCAGAATATGAGAGGTTGAAAGGAGAAACGGATCATAATATGCTACCCGATGTTGGACGATCCCTGCCAGATCAGGCTTTCGACACAACTCAGGACTCAAAGAAGATCCAGGTCCACCCTACAGACCCAAACAAGACGACATCAATTGCGGTGAACTTGGATCCCGCATAGGAAAGCGCGCTCGTCGAGTTCCTCCGTGAGCGCTGGGAAATCTTCGCCTGGTGTCCTTCAGACATGCCAGGGGTTCCTAGGGAACTCGTCGAGCACGCACTAAATGTAGATCCTAAAGCAAAGCCAGTCAAGCAACCATTGCGAAGATTCGATGAACCCAAAAGGAAGGCGATAGCATCAGAATTGCACAGACTAGAAAATGTCGGATTTATCAGAGAAATAAAAACCTTGAGTTGGGTATCCAATCCAGTCATCGTACCCAAGAAGAACACAGACGTACAAAGAGTATGTGTCGACTACACATCTCTCAATAAGCATTGTCCAAAGGATCCCTTCCCTCTACCCCGCATCGATCAGATAATTGATTTGACAGCGGGATGTGCAAGGCTTTCCTTTTTGGACGCATATTCTGGTTACAACCAGATCAAATTGAAGAAAGAAGATGAAGAAAAGACGGCCTTTATCACACCATACGGAGTGTTTTGCTACCAAGTAATGCCGTTCGGCCTAAAAAATGCAGGAGCAACTTATCAACGGATGATGCAAAATTGCCTCGGGAGCCAAATAGGACGCAACATCCAAGTCTACATTGACGATGTAGTCATCACTACAAGAGAGGAGGAATCCCTTATCAGCGACTTGGCAGAAACCTTCGACAACCTGAGCAGGTACAAGCTTAAGCTTAACCCGACAAAGTGTTCCTTCGGTGTATCGGCAGGACAACTCTTAGGGTTCCTGGTGTCAGCACGGGGAATAGAGGCGAACCCAGAGAAAATCGAGGCAATTTTAACAATGGGGAAACCCACGAAACTACACGACGTATAAAAGCTCGCAGGACGCGTCGCGGCACTAAGTCGTTTTGTTGCTCGATTTTGAGAAAAGGCGCTCCCGTTCTATGCACTCATGAAAAAGTCAGATGATAAGTTTGAGTGGACAGCAGAAGCAGACGCAGCTTTTGCGCAGTTGAAAAAAGTGCTCTCCATGCCACCGGTGCTGGTCGCACCAAAAGAAAAGGAGCCACTACTACTCTACATCGTTGCAACCCATCAGGTGGTGAGTACAGTACTAGTAGTCGAAAGAAGTGAAGAAGGAAAAGCCCACGGCGTCCAGAGGCCGGTATATTTCATCAGTGAAGTACTATCTCCGACAAAACAGAGGTACCCGGATTATCAAAAGCTTGCATATAGTGTTTTTACAACAGCACGAAAATTGCGACAATACTTTGTGGTGCACCCAATTATAGTGGTCAATGAAGCGCCACTATCGCACATATTGAACAATCCTTCAGCAACAGGACGTGTCTCTTTGTGGGGAATCGAATTATCTCCCATGGACATTACGTATGAAAAAAGGAAGGCGATCAAGTCGCAAATCTTGCCAGATTTCACAGTAGAATGGCTGGAGCTGCAGAGCACAGGACCGCCAGATTTATCGAGTGTCTGGACAATGTACTTCGACGGTTCTAAGAGAGTCCAAGGCGCACGCGCAGAAGTAATCTTGATATCGCCACATGGCGACAAGCTGAAGTACGTTTTAAGGATGAGTTTTCCGCAGGCCTCTAATAATGAAGCAGAATACGAGGCTTTTTTTTGCATGGAATGAAGATGGCCAAAGGATGTGGAGCAACTCGCCTAAAAATATTTGGGGATTCAAACCTTGTCGTCCAACAAGTTATGAACAGGTGCGACACAATCAATGACAACATGATGGCCTACAAGAACTTGTATCACTATCTCGAAGGAATATTCGATGGATGCGAAGTCTCGCACATCAGCAGAAATAGCAATGAAGAAGATGACAACTTAGCAAATATCGGGTCATAGTGTTTGCCCGTGCCATCTGGAGTATTCTGGGAGGAAATAGTGGAAAGGTCAATAAAAAGCGTCAAAAGTTCGACTACTGCAGCAGGCTCGGGGGCTGCGCCGGAACCTGAAGAAGTCATGATGATAGAGGAAACCTGGATGCAGCTATATCTCGCATACATGATAAATAAGCAGTTACCAGAAGATGCAGTGGAAGCCAAGAGAATAACTCGACGATCAAAAGCATTTGTCGTGTTGCAGGGGAAATTATACAAAAAGAGCATAACTAGCGTTTTGCAGCGTTGCGTAACACCTCAAGAAGGGCAAGTAATATTAAAAGATATACATGCCGGAGTATGTGGCCATCATGCTAGCAGCAGGGCCATAGCGGCAAAGGCGTTTCGAGCAGGATTCTATTGGCTAACAGCCATTGAAGACGCGAAAGATATAGTTCGGAAGTGTGAAGCATGTCAAAGATTCGCATCTCGACCGCACGCGCCAGCAGCAGAGTTGCAACCAATACCATTATCCTGGCCCTTTGCACAATGGGGCCTAGATATGGTAGGAAAGCTGCACAAATCCTGGCCAGGAGGGCACGTTTACATGCTAGTAGCAGTCGACAAATTTACCAAGTGGGTGGAAGCAGCCCCGGTAACAACTCAAGATTCGACAGCGGCAATCAATTTCATTAAGTCAATAGTGTTCCACTTCGGTGTACCATATAGCATCATCACGGACAACGGGACAAACTTCACTTCAAAGGAATTCAAGAGTTATTGCGAAGGATTGGGAATCAAGCTCAAATTCGCATCCGTAGAACACCCGTAGACAAATGGGCAAGTCGAAAAAGCCAATGGCCTAATATGCAATGGGATAAAAAAGAGGCTCTTAGCACCTCTCGAGAAAGCCAAGAGCGCTTGGGTAGATGAATTACCCTCCGTTCTTTGGAGTTTAAGAACCACGCCTAACGCAGCAACTCAAGAAACTCCTTTCTTCCTGGTCCATGGCGCAGAAGCCGTGCTTCCAGTTGAAGTTACACACGAAGCTCCAAGAGTGATGGCATACGGCGAGGTAACATCAACAGAAGCGTTACAGGACGACGTCGATGCACTAGACGAAGCAAGAGATAAAGCATTAGAAAGAGCCACGCAGTATCAACAGAGCCTGCGGAACTACCATAGTAGTCGAGTTCGTCCACGATCCTTTGTGGTGGGAGATTTAGTCTTACGATTCAGGCAGGATAGCCACGACAAACTAGAGTCCCCTTGGGTGGGACCTTACGTCGTCACAGAAGTGATACTAGGAGGAGCTTATCAACTACAAGACAAGAAGACAGGAAAAGATGAGAGCAACCCATGGAATGCGGAGCAGCTACGACGTTTTTACGCATAGAAGAAATCTAGTGGTATCAGTAAACTCGAGTCAACCCTCTGAACCCAGAACATGAGGCCATAGGTCGGGCTCCTTGGGTTGGACTCGACAAATTATACAAATATTTTACCTCTCCGCTCGGGGGCTTCAACCCTCGGGTCTTACGAAAGAAAGTCTTATCACGATATGGAGATCTTTTACATTACTAGGTTGTGCAGACAACCCGATACTCTTCAAAGTAATATAATTGGTTCACAAAGAACCCGACAAAAATAAAAGCATGCCTCGGAACAACGATTTGTTCCCATGGTTTATTAAAAACATCAAAGCAAAATACGAGTATTCATTACATATAGCACGGCGGCAAGGCAACTAGAAAAAGAGATTACATAAAGAAGGTTCTAATGGAAGTGAACTTCAGCTTCATACTCCTTCTGGCACTGGGTTCCGTCGTAGATTTTCACGTCAAACTTTGACGTGCCGATATGGAAGTCGAAAGTAATGAAGAAGCCTTGGTGGAGATCATGATCTTCTGCAAACTGCGACCAGCCACCCTTGAAGTATTGCTCGCCGGCGCCGTCGTACCAAACCTCCACTTCGTATGGAGTTCCTCCACCAGATTGTTCACAAAGAACCGCTTCTCGCAGTTCTCGCCCATCCATGAACTTGGTAAAATTCAGCGGCAAGCGCTGAATCTCGCGGCACTGCGCGTTGGTGATGCAAAAGAAAGAAAATATTCTGGGGGAAGCAGGAGAAGCACCAGGAGGAGGAGCGCTTGGACCTGGGGCGGCGCCAGTCACCTTTGGTTTATTCTTGCTACCCGGTGGGCGGCCGGGACGATGCTTCGCCGGAGCGGACGACGATGATCCTACAACAGCAGGAACTGTCTTGCTGCCACGGGGGCGGCCGCGACCTCACGGCACCGTCGGAGGCCAAGGTCTAGACGGGACCCATCTGCACCAGCCATATGGAAAAGTGGGAAGAAAAACCCTAGATGGAAAAGAAGACGATGCAGCGGAGGAAGAATCAGGTTTAGGGTTTTTACCCTCACCAAAGGTGCTTTATTTATAAGCACATATTAACGGGCTTCCGTGATAGCAAGGCCCATAAACATATTTACAAGGGAGGTAAATTCTGCACATAGCAGACGATAATAACAAAGGAAAAAAATGTATCATCGAAAGGTATGAAAAAACCTCGCCTTGGGCTCGGGGGCTTACAAACAGGAAAAAACAGAAGAAAGAAGAAGTCAATTTGAGCCTATGATTGACTACAAGTATCCAACCATAGGCTCGGGGGCTACTCCCATCGGGAGCGCTGAGCGCGCACCCGATAGAAAATAAGACAATCAGCAATAAAGATGAAGAAATCTATGAGTTGATCAACCATGCAAACTTCAACTACGTAGTCGACAAAATATGGAGATCACTACTCCCATCAGGAGATACTTGGGAGAAGTTAATATAATTCGAAATTCTTCGATATTTTATCAGTCAAAAGGGACTGCGATATGAGATTCTTGAGTTGCGTTATTGCAATGAAACTCGAATGCCGTGATTTATCACGAAGGTAAGACCCTGGGATCCGTCCTGTGTGTCCTGGTATACGCACATGGATGCGCTCTGCTGGTATGTATCCGTGTCTACGATGCGAAGAAAATCCTGGAGGACGCACTGGGTACCCTGAGAATCACTGGGATTCATTCTTTGTAAGTCCTAAATGCGGAAAAAGAGTGGGTTTGACCGGTATCCCGAATTAAATCCAAGGGGATTGAATTTGAAGTAGGTGGCAAGTATCTGTTCCGGCAGTTAACTGACCTCTTGATCCGTCAGAGTTGTCAGGCTTGTTCATCAAAACCCCTTGCGAAATATTATCATAAAAATAAGTCAAAAGACCAAGTCGAAGATTTGAAGATATGAAGAAGTCGAAGAATTGATCAAGTCGAAGATTTAAAAATTAGAGATTCAACCCGAATCTACAATTCTGGTAGAATCTCAGGGGCTACTGACAAGGGTATAGCTAATAGAGCCCGTTAGTTGAGTACCCCTGAGGCCCGTTAAGTGATGCGACCGAGTTGATGAAGTAAATAACCGGCCCATTGGGAACCCCAAGAGGAAGGTGTGATGAATATAGCAGCAAAATTTTCCCTCAGTTAAGAAACCAAGGTTTATCGTTCAGGAGAAGAGCAGATAATGCGACTGTAGGTGATGCTTGCTAGTTTGCGACAGCTTCGGACAATTTATATATGGCGGCTCGTCCAAGCTTTGCTTGCTAGCTGCAACGCGGAACCTGCACACAACACAACCAAGTACTTTGCTCCCAACTTGCGATGAGGTTGTCAATCTCACCGGTTTGCTTGAAACAAAGGGTATGAGCGTATCGAGTGGAAAACATTAAAAGAATGCGAGTAAAGTAAACAGTGCGAGTAAAGTAAATAGGTGATAGCAATATAATGGAAATAGGACCGGGGTCCACAATTCACTAGTGGTGTCTCTCCATAAGATAAATAACACATGCTGGGTAAACAAATTACAGTTGGGCAATTGATAGAATAAAGATAACGTGATATGTCGAGAAGATCACTATGCGATTTACTCTGGGCATTACAACAAAATACATAGACCGCCATCCAACTGCATCTATGACTAATAATCCACTTGTGGCGAATCAATCCGAGAACTCCACAAGTATTAAGTTGGGAACAACAGATAATTGCATTAAGCAAAGTGTGTAATGTAAAAAAAGCATATGCCCTTGAGCATATGAATGTTGTTTTCTCCCTAGTAGCAACAGCACATCTACAACCTTAGAGGTTTCTGTCACTCCCCCAGATTAAATAGAGGCATGAACCCACTATCGAGCATAAATACCCCCTCTTAGAGTCACTAGCAACTACTCGGCCAAGATAGCTACTAACAATGGAGAGCATTCAAGATCATAAACAACATAGAGATAACAAAATATATATTTCAGTATAGCAACTCAATCATAACACCAATATTCATCGGATCCCAACAAACCAAACATGTAGAATTACATAACGGTGATCTCAATCATGTAGGGCAGCTCATGAGATCTAAACATGAAGCACATGGTGGAGAAGACAACCATCTAGCTACTGCTATGGACCCATAGTCCAAGGTAGACTACTCACTCATCGCTCCGGAGGCAAGCATGGCGATGAAGAAGACCTCCGGTGGCGATTCCCCTCTCCGGCAGGGTGCCGGGAAGAGCTTCTGGACCCTCCCGATCTTCGGGTCAACGGCGGCAGCGAATCGCGATGTGTTCTGGAAAATTGATCGGGTACTTAGGTTTTTTCCGTCGGGGGGTCTTTATAGCCGAAGGGGCATCGTCAGAGGTGGCCCGAGGGGCTCTCACACATAGGGGGCGTGGCCAGGCCCCTGGCCGCGCCGCCCTGGTGTGTGGGGCCCCCGTGGCCCCCCTCCAACTCCTCTTCGGATCTCTGGAAGCTTCCGGGAAAAATAAGACTTCAGGAACTTGTTTCGTCCAATTCCGAGAATATTTCCTGTGTATCACTTCTGAAACACAAAAACAACAGAAAACAGGGAACTGGCACTGTGGCGACTTGTTAGTAGGTTAGTTCCGGAAAATGCATAAAAGGGCCACGAAGTGTAATGAAACAGTAGGCAAATGGTGTAAAAACAAGCATGGAGCATCAAAAATTATAGATACGTTGGAGACGTATCAAGCATCCCCAAGCTTAACTCCTGCTCATCCTCGAGTAGGTAAGTGATAACAAAAGAATAATTTTTGAGGTGACATGCACCTACACAATCTTGATCATATATGTAAGCATTTGTGAGCTGGGATCATAAGAACTTAAAACATGGGCATGAAGATATAATCTTGATAATAAAAACTTAGCAACCGTGTTGTAAACATGAAAATGAACACAAACAAAAGATCATGAAAATGAAACAATGAAAGTCAAACGTGTGTTCAAATCATAAGGAAAAACATACAAATGGTTTTCAGCTTGTCCTTCAATGAGAGCAAAACATAAATGCATAGGACACCTTCAAATTTAAGAGGGCGACTAGATACAAATAATTTGAGAACAAGTGAAACCAACAATATGAATCAATCAATGAAAACTTTGGGACAATGCACATTATACTAAGAATGACAACTTTGCTCTCTTAATGGTGCATAAAGAAAGAAGGTGGTGACTCAACATAAAACTAAAAGAAAGGCCCTTCGCAGAGGGAAGCAGTGATTGCAAGTTTTGTAACCTTCAAAAATTATGTTACTTACCGGCTTTGAGCTCTCATTGCCCCCATCATAAGCATCTTGAATGGTTAGAGTTAATGCGAGAACAATTATGATGCATATGCTTGACAAATCATAAGTCGAAAACCTCGTGTCCCATGAATACGAGTACCCAAACCTCATGCTACTCAACTTATAGTCCCAAGTAAGGCTCTTGTCATTGTAAGTATATATGCATCATCGAGAACCGCCAACGGGGTACCTCCGTGCCCGATGACATGGAACAAGCCCACATCAAAATGACAGGACAAGCAGACAATGAACACCTCGACATCTCTTTTATTTACCATTTGTTTAGCTTTTTATTTTGAGATGCGTCGTCGAATGTCCACTATGGGTATGCTGTAAATTTCCACCATGAATTATGCATGGCTTAGATTGGCGGCCCAGGCGTTTCCCTAACACATATACAAACTCCATGATCCCCACAAGATTCCCAATTCATTTCACACCGCGGGCATCCATAAATAAAAGATCACGATATCAACTCAAATAAGAAGTGCAATGTTGAAAGCTTGCCCCATGACAGCATGGATGGGCTAGAATCCAACTTACAACTTGCAAGCATAACAACTCAACATAAGAGACCACAATGTCAAATTTTTAAGAACAAGAAAAAAGTAAAGTGTGCCTTCCGGTTCATGAGAGCTTTACTAACCAATTTTCGCATAACACTGGTAAGAGTTTAATTTGAAGAGAAGATAAAAGCAAGTCAAATTTACTTGGAATAGCAAATTGCTAGTAGGTATGTATGGTGGACACTTTGGAAAACTTGGTTTTTAGGAGTAGGATGCACGAGTAGAGCTCATACTCAGTACAAGGCGCGGGCTAGCAAAAGACTGGGAGCGACCAACTAAGAGAGCAATAATGGCCATAATCATGCAAAGTGACAAAGCGACATTAAAAGAAGCATAAGATGGCATCAAAAGTCAAAAACTAAATGATCATAGAGGCTATTGGCGACTTTGTAAGAGTCTAACATGTGTGAGCATGCGCCAAGTCAACCCAAATAAAACATCAAGGAGAAAACCAAAATAATGCTTCCATACAATAAAAACAACGCATGATTTTTTCAAAGGCTCATTAAGCAATCTCAGTTATTTGAGACAAGTCATGCTACAGCAAAACCACTAAGCATACTATCAAAAAGACATCAAGCATGACATGAAAAAGCCTAAGCCGCAGTCTACACAAGCTCCTTCTTGTACCACTTTTTTTGCATAAAGCTTTTTCTCTTTTCCAACACCATTTGAAAAAATTTAAGACACCTATTTTGATGAAAACCAATAAAGATCAGAGGCAAAAATACACCTTGACAAAAAGATATGACAAGGTCTAAACGCAAATCAAGGCGAAAACGAAAACCAAAAGCAGTGGCGGAAAAAGAAGAACACTCGGTGAAATTGTAAGAATGAAAAACGGAGTGTTCTTGGCAAATGAAAACGAGTACATCTCCACCAAAGGAAATTTGTTGGGGTCCAACCATTTATTGCAGCAAACAAAACTAAACTAACTAAGAAAACTAAAACAATTGACGCTCCAAGAAAAACACATAGTGCATGAAACAATAAAAATATAGTGTCTTGAAAGGTGACCTGATTTTTGCCGGTGAAGATGGGGTGCCTCGGGGGCATCCCCAAGCTTTGACGCTTGTACTTCTTGGATATTTCTTGGGGTGATGCATGGGCATCCCCAAGTTTGAGCTTTTGTCCATTCTTCAACTCATCTCATTATTCTCCAATCCCTACACTTGAAAACTTCCTTCATACAAAACTAAACACAATTCTATTAGCAACATTAGTGCAAGCATAACATATAATCAACCTCTTTTTGCTTCAGGTTTCAACCCAAAACCACCACATATTAAGTATATACTACTGTAGCAACTTCCCCAAAAGTTCCATGATCAAAAGAACTCAAAAGAAAGCGATAAAGCGGCAAACACAAATATTGGCAGAAATCTGTCAAAACAGAACAGCTGACAAAGGTCGAATTTTTGAGGGGTTTTCTGTTGCTCAAATCAAAAAGTATTCAACTAACGAAAGTTTGGATATAACCTGGGTCATATGCACAAGAAATCGCAGGTCCAAAAGATATACAGAGAATTTATACGAATTTTTACGGTGCAGCACCGAAAACAGTTTCAGGACAGCAACATCCCCAAATCTTTACCTCACTCGAATTAGAGGCTTCTCTTGGCACAACAATAAAATAAAAAGGATAAGGAGCGGTCATTACAGTAGTAATGACTTCCAAGACTCAAATAAAAGAAAAAGTACTGAAAATAAAACATTGGGTTATCTCCCAAGAGTGCTTTTCTTTAACGCCTTTGAGCTAGGCGCAGAAAATTGCGAATCAAGTAACATCAGAAGGGGCATTAAGATCAACTGCAGAAGTTTTGTCAATAAGGCATTGTATTTCATCCACATAAATTTTAGAAGCCCCTTTGTGATCACGCTTTGGTTCACTCAAATCACTAAAAACATTTTGGGGACACATCCAGTCAAAATTATTTTCGAAAGCTTCACACAATCCCAAGAGCTTGCTAGGTATAGGTATTTCGGCTCCTTCATCGTTTGTACTAATAACCTTTATAGGTGAACCGAGTTTATTAAATCGTTTAAGAACTTTTCTAGCTTCAATAACGACATCTTTAAATTCTAAGCGCAAAGCTTCCAAAATAAAAGCTTTCTTTTCAGGATCTTCAATTTCATGAAGCTTAAGGAACATGTGTTGCATAAAAGGATTAAGGCTAGCAAACCTAGCTTCTAACATATGAACTAAATAAGCAGAAGCAACTTCATAACTAGGAGCTAGCTCAACCAAAGATTTTTCCTCAACTTCCTTATGCATACTAATGTGATTAAAGAACTCCTCAATGTTACTTTTTCCAATGATTGAACCACTACCTACTGAGAGGTCTTCTAGAACGTACTTAGGGAACAACATGATGAACTAAAAGTAAAGAAATAACAACTACCAAGGATTCTAATTTTTTTGGGTTTCTGATATAAAACGATGCAAGTAAAAATAAAGTAAAGCAAAACTATAAAACAAAGTAAAGGATGTGTGTGCGAAAAACTCCCCTTGCAGACGTCTTCCACTCTTCCCCGACAACGGCGCCAGAAAAGAGCTTGATGCGATCGAGTTAATGAAGTAAATAACCGGCCCGTTGAGAACCCCAAGAGGAAGGTGTGATGAATATAGCAGCAAGATTCTCCCTCAGTTAAGAAACCAAGGTTTATCGTTCAGGAGAAGAGCAGACAATGCGACTGTAGGTGATGCCTGCTAGTTTGCGACAGCTTCGGACAATTTATATATGGCGCCTCGTCCAAGCTTTGCTAGCTAGGTGCAATGCGGAACCTGCACACAACACAACCAAATACTTTGCTCCCAACTTGCGATGAGGTTGTCAATCTCACCGGTTTGCTTGAAACAAAGATTATGAGCGTATCGAGTGAAAAACAGTAAAAGAATGCGAGTAAAGTAAACAGTGCGAGTAAAGTAAACATGTGATAGCAATATGATGGAAATAGGACCGGGGTCCACAGTTCACTAGTGGTGTCTATCCATCAGATAAATAACACATGCTGGGTAAACAAATTACAGTTGGGCAATTTATAGAATAAAGATAACGTGATATGTCGAGAAGATCACTATGCGATTTACTCTGGGCATTACAACAAAATACATAGACCGCCATCCAACTGCATCTATGACTAATAATCCACTTGTGGCGAATCAATTCGAGAACTCCACAAGTATTAAGTTGCGAACAACAGATAATTGCATTAAGCAAAGTGTGTAATGTAAACGAAGAATATGCCCTTCAACATATGAATGTTGTTTTCTCCCTAGTAGCAACAGCACATCTACAACCTTAGAGGTTTCCGTCACTCCCCCAGATTAAATAGAGGCATGAACCCACTATCGAGCATAAATACCCCCTCTTGGAGTCACTAGCAACTACTCGGCCAAGATAGCTATTAACAACGGAGAGCATGCAAGATCATAAACAACATAGAGATAACAAAAGATATATTTCAGTATAGCAACTCAATCATAACACAAATATTCATCGGATCCCAACAAACCAAACATGTAGAATTACATAACAGTGATCTCAATCATGTAGGGCAGCTCATGAGATCTAAACATGAAGCACATGGTGGAGAAGACAACCATCTAGCTACTGCTATGGACCCATAGTCCAAGGTAGACTACTCACTCATCGCTCCGGAGGCAAGCATGGCGATGAAGAAGATCTTCGGTGGCGATTCCCCTCTCCGGCAGGGTGCCGGGAAGAGCTTCTGGACCCTCCCGATCTTCGGGTCGACAGCGGCGGCGGATCGCGATGTGTTCTGGAAAATTGATCGGGTACTTAGGTTTTTTCCGTCGGGGGGTCTTTATAGGCGAAGGGGCATCGTCAGAGGTGGCCTGAGGGGCTCTCACACATAGGGGGCGTGACCAGGCCCTTGGCCGCGCCGCCCTGGTGTGTGGGGCCCCCGTGGCCCCCCTCCAACTCCTCTTCGGATCTTTGGAAGCTTTCGGGAAAAATAAGACTTCAGGAACTTGTTTCGTCCAATTCCGAGAATATTTCCTGTGTATCACTTCTGAAACACAAAAATAGCAAAAAACAGGGAACTAGCACTGTGGTGACTTGTTAGTAGGTTAGTTCCGGAAAATGCATAAAAGTGCCACGAAGTGTAATGAAACAGTAGGCAAATGGTGTAAAAACAAGCATGGAGCATCAAAAATTATAGATACGTTGGAGACGTATCATTAAGCTAGGCCCAATTGTAATGATAGTCGAGATACGAGTCCTTACCGTATGTCGATATTGTAATCTGTATCGGACCCTACCCGATCCTCGAGACCTGGCCACCTATATATAGGGTCCAGGAGGGGACGGTGTAGGCCAGATGGAAAGCAAGCCAGGTTCAACACCCAAGTTTACTTTCGATAAACACCTATTTCGACTAACCTTACCTTCGAGTTCATCCGACGCCCTGTCTCCCCGATCCTAAGTCCTTCATCTAGGACATTTGTCGAGTTAACCCTCGTCAACAGCTGATCACGGGACTTGCTCTTCTTTGATTGGATGCCTCCGATTGATCCAAGACTTTTCTTCTTTGTGGACTGCCGAGCGCGAGAGCTGACCAGATGCAATTCAGCCCGTGATGATGGTTTTTCTATCCCTGTCGGATCCGACGAGATCACCTAGGAGTCAGCTTTTTTGGCAAGTCGTCGTTGTACGGAGAGCCTCCAAAAATCCAGTATACATAGATCTGATCAGCTGTGCGTGGCAGTGATAACGATGTCGTAAATTATTCTGCAGAAT
Organism: Dactylis glomerata; assembly: GCA_007115705.1. Classification (NCBI taxonomy): domain Eukaryota; kingdom Viridiplantae; phylum Streptophyta; class Magnoliopsida; order Poales; family Poaceae; genus Dactylis; species Dactylis glomerata. Next base: position 142,708 of record QXEO01000155.1, on the reverse strand, counting down.
TGTAGATTGGTAGCGCCACTACGTCGCTCTTCAGCTCGGCCGATGATGCCTTTTTTTTGTCGCTGATCTCGACTCGCCCTCAATGAAGTCGATGATTATCTGGACGCGATCTGTTGAAGCGATCTGGCTGCTGCTGCTATTGGCAGCCGCAAAATTTGCTGATCTTGTCGATGAAAAACTTGAAAGATCCCGCCTGGATGACAAAATCCAGTCGTCGCGATCCACACGATCGGCGCCAATTGACGAGGGTTAACTCGGCAAATGTCCTAGATGAAGGACTTAGGATCGGGGGAAGAGCAACGACTAGAGATTCCGGGATCGATATTGGCACACGATGTACCCAGGTTCACGTCCCCGCGGTGGAGGATCGCTACATCCTGCTAGCAATCTAGTATATGATCACAATGATGTTTACATGGTGCCACCGTAGGCGGAGTTTTGTATCTAATCTAGGTCTAATCTATCTTGTATGCTATGTCTTGATGTTTGATGTCTATGAGATATCTCTCTAGGGGCGCCCCTTCCTGGCTTTATATATGCAACCGGGCTAAGGTTTACAAGTGTCCAAGTCGAATACGGATTAGATCCTTCCTTCTTCGTCTCCAAGTCATCTTCGAGTCCTTGTACTTGTCCACTTCCTTAATGGACCGGACCCGGTATACTAATCCGTGGGTACCCGAAGGGCATATTCATATCATCCATAGCTTGGCCCGCCCAAAATTTTCTGTCAAGCTCCGCCACTGGTATTGCCTTTGACGTAGGAGACTATACGGCCACCCTCGACGTACACAGGCCGTCAGCGTAACAGGAGGACACGTGGCCCTGGAAGTTTAGGGTGGGCCGGCGCCGTCATGGCGTTACATATATGCCGACGGCCACCCTCGTCGTATTACCGGCCTTCGGCGTATGCCCTGTATTGTATTTTATTTAATTACTGTCATGTATTGTATTTATATTTATTTATTTAATACTATCAATAATTTAAACATGGTTATATTTTTGAGATTTCTATTTTCGTGCCCCTGGGTCGTTAGTTGTACTCAGTTTTCCCCAGCCGCTTAACTTTTCCTCAGTTTTCCCCTCGCTCTAGTTTGAAACCCTCGTAGACGCTCGGACGGGAGGGTTGCCGTTTAGTTGACAGTTCCGTGCTGACGTGTGGGGCCGCATCATGTGGGGCCGCGTCGCGTGGGGCTGGTAGAACGGGACCGCGTGGGACAGGACGAGACCGCGTTTGGTTGTACGTGAGAGCTCGGTTTTGTCTCTCTCGGCCCAAATTGGCATTTTTCAGAGCGCCTTTTTTCCCTCTCTCTCTGTAACAGTTCTCTCTCTTTTCACCAAATTAGTATCAAATCTAGAGAAGCTTCTATTTCTGTCTTTCTTTAATGATTGTTGCCTTTTGGCCCTCGATTTTTGCCCAATATGTTAACAAATCTAGTAGCAAATCTAGAAGCTAGTAGAGGATAAATTCACAGCAGCATAATAAATCGAGAAAATATAGGATAAGCTGCATACAGCAGCCAACATAACATATATATATATATATATATTCAGGATAGATCCAACAGTACTACCAATCCCTAGATCCAACATAAGCTACATTTTACATGGGATTAAGCTTGGAGGCTGCGCAGGTGAATCCCAAGTGCTTTGTGTTTGGCCATGAATGCATGCACGTTCACGGTCGTTCCAACTCTAGCGCCGCCAGGGGCACTGCCAAGGGATTCAGCATGGTTCACCAGGCAGTTGAAGTCGGTGGCGCGGAGCCTCCTGTTGCAGAAGGGGCACCTGTAAATGCCTCGAGCAAAGTGGCGATCGTAATGGCCGGACTGCAGCCTCCTGAGGACGTAACGAGTCTTGGTGTGGAAGGACTCGTCGTCGCTGTCGACGTCGCTGCTCTGCACCTGTCACATAGCACCAAAGATCGAAAAACACGGAGTCAATTACAGCGATGATGGAACAGAGAGTGAACAAAAGATCATGCATGATAATATGGGCACGAAAAAAAGAAGCCTCAGTTATATTGGACACACTTATATCTAGGATTTGGGTCAGTGAACCAAAGATTATGCACAACAAATTTGCACACACCAATTGTTCACAGACCAAACCCTGAATCAATTTGTGCCCAAATATTCATCATCATCGGCACAAATTAACCGGATGGGATTGATTACTCACATAAGTTAACCGAATCTTAAACAAAAGCAAATCACAAACACTAATAACGCTAGATCTATCATAATAACGCTAGATCTATCATAAAAGGATTTAACTAGGAACAGACTAACCCTAATAACGCTAGATCTATCATAAAAGGATTGAACTAGAAACAGACGAACCCTAATAATGCTAGATCTAACACAAAAGGATTGAAATGGCATAAGAACAAGGGAACAAAGGGTTACCTCCGGGTAGTCGTCGATGATGCTGCTGTCGTAGGGGTTCGCCGGAGCGACGTACGGCACTGGTTCATACGGGTCTTCGTACAGGTCCCAATCGATGGGGGTCTGGACAGGTGCCTGGACGGGGGTGGCGGCCATTGCGCTGGCGGCTGATGCGCCGGCGCCTACGTCGGAAGCAGCGACGGGGGCCTGGACGGGGGCGGCGGCCGATGCGCCAGCGGCCGATGCGCCGGCAGCTACGTCGGCAATGGGCATCTCATGCTTCTCCATCGCCAGGGTTTTTTCTTAGGGGTTTTTTCGATGCGAAGTGGAGAAGATGATGGGACAGGAGAGGCGGTTGTAGTGAGAATGTGAGAGTGGGCAAGCGTCGAGAGAGAGAAAGAGGGGCTCTATAAAGACAAAGGTGGCATTTGGTGTACCGCAACACGCGTCCACTATGCATGGCTGCAGCGTGCACCGCAACACGAGGCTAACCCTTCGACATTTGGTGTACTCAGTTCTACCCTCGCGTCTTATATAGAAATTTTATATGTACTCAGTTTTCCCCTCGAGTACTTAGACTGGCAAGTGCCATATACTCAGTTCTACCCTCAAGTAGCTGGTCAACAGAGAGTCAACAAATGAGATTAACATAGCTAATTGAGTCATTTCATGCGCAAAAAAATCCAAAAAATAAAAACATAGTGGCACCTACTCATGGAGTCTTCCTACGCAACCTGCCACCTTAACAAACATAGATAAATCATGTTTTACCACAAATTGCCACTTCTCATAATCACTAGTAGCTATGAAGATGCATGGTTTTCCACTCAAACCCCTTTGCAAAACATCTTCCCCAAAACATAGTTTGTCTAAATGAGGCCATAATTGTCACACTCATGTATATTTGAATTGCAAATAATTTGATTTAGCCCAATATGAATTATATTGTACAAAACACACATTTTTCATTTTGTAATTATTTTGTTTGAATCCCTTAGTCTATTTACTATTTACGTGCCCTTGGTTTCTTAGTACTACTCAGTTTTGCCCTCAAGTACTGTCACAAATGCTCACAGAAACCCAAACTTATCCTGATTGGTTGAGCAGTTGTCACACGGATCGACTCCACCAACCGTTGATCCACTGATCTAACGGGCAGTATACCCCTATCCGTCTCTTCGTGGCTACCCCTCTCTCTCTCTCTTCGTGGCCACCCCTCTCTCTCTCTGTCGGTGGATCAACGGTTGGTGGAGTCGATCCGTGTGCATTTATGGATTATTTTGCCACGTAACTATATTCCCTCTATTTATGCATTATTTTCCACGATTTAAAAATGTTAAACTAAAAAGTGGTAAACAAGAGACATACATATTTATCACCCCTCTAACAATTATCAACTATCTTTAGCATTCCTTTTCTTTTAGGGAATTTAGTTTTGGTAATTTGAAACGGCCCAAAAGTGGTATAATTTTGGTAGAAACATGAGACATACATATTTATCACCCCTCTAACAATTATCAACTATCTTTAGCATTCCTTTTCTTTTAGGGAATATAGTTTTCGTAATTTTAAACGGCCCAAAAGTGGTATAATTTTGGTAGAAACATGAGACATACATGTTTGGCATATTTGGGGCATTTCGGTGAATGAATTATTTATCACCCCTCTAACAATTATCAACTATCTTTAGCATTCCTTTTCTTTTAGGGAATATAGTTTTGGCAATTTGAAACGGCCCAAAAATGGTATAATTTTGGTAGAAACATGAGACATACATATTTGGCATATTTGTGGGATTTCGGTGAATGGATTATTTATCACCCCTCTAACAATTATCAACTTTCTTCACCATTCCTTTTCTTTTAGGGAATATAGTTTGGGATATAGTTTTGGTTATTTGAAACGTCCCAAAAGTGGTATAATTTTGGTATAAACATGAGACATACATATTTGTGGGATTTTGGTGAATGCATTATTTGTCACCCCTCTAACAATTAACAACTATCTTTAGCATTCCTATATTCCCTAACACTTATTTTTTTGGTAATTTCGGTGAATGCACACACTAACTTTGAAAACAACTACAAGTACATGTAACTGAATAATGGATTTGTAACAAGAGATCCCTTGTAACAACTTCTAGTGCTTGACAAGCAATGATAAGAATCCGATCGCAATTATACAACAAAAAAATAACCAGCTATCAGATTAGCTTGCTTCTTCAACTCGATCAGCTACTTTAACTGCTTGTTCATTTTCTTCAGTTCTCCCTTCACTTCCACCAGTTCTGCATTGGGAGCATTAGGCATAATCGGGACGGCCCCTCTCTCCGCCGCATTCTCTACAACAAGTACCCCCCTCCCAAATTGCGCTCCCCAATACCGCCAATTGATTCCTGCAATTTAAGCCTCTGAACGTACACATCGATCCACTCGAAATACCTGCATTTCTTCAGGATCTGAAAACAACAACGTGAACCCTAAATCCCAAATTCGAGGGAATAACAAGAAAATCGAGAGAAAACAGAGCAATTGGAGCGAGATCTAACCTTATCCCCCTCTCTATATGGCAAGCTCTCGCATGCAAGGAACTCACATCCACGGTTGCCATTGTCGTTCGTCTTACATATCGACCGCTTCAGAGGCTCTTGGCGTCGGCAGTCAGGGCATCTTGTCAAAGGCACGGGTCCATACTGCTGCCATGAAGAATGGGAGGTCGAAGAGAAACTAGACATCACCCGCCTGCTGGAGAAGGGCTGCCGTTGGCGGAGAAGAAGAACAATGGGGCGCGGGGAAAGAAGGGGGAAGCAATGGCACGGGCACGGGGACGGGCGCGGGGCTGGCTCAGGCTCCCATTTTGCAACGGGTACCTGGGTAAGCTGTGGGTCTGGCGTGCTAACGTGGACAAGTTACGGGTCCCACGATGATCTGGATAAGTGGAGGCGTGTCCACTGCGGGGCACTGATACGTCTCCAACGTATCTATAATTTTTGATGCTCCATGCTTGTTTTTACACCATTTGCCTATTGTTTCGTTACACTTAGTGGCACTTTTATGCATTTTCCGGAACTAACCTATTAACGAGTTGCCACGGTGCCAGTTTCCTGTTTTCTGCTGTTTTTGTGTTTCAGAAGTGATACACAGGAAATATTCTTGGAATTGGACGAAACAAGTTCCTGAAGTCTTATTTTACCCGGAAGCTTCCAGAGATCCGAAGGAGAGTAGGAGGGGGGGCCACCAGGGCCCCACACGCAGGGGTGGCGCAGCCAGGCCCCTGGCCACGCGGGGCCCGCGTGAGGGCGCCTAGCTCCTCCTCTGACTTCGCCCCTTCGCCTATAAAGACCCCCCGACGGAAAAAACCTAAGGACCCAATCAGATTTCCAGAACACATCGCGATCCGCCGCCGCCGTCGACCCGAAGATCGGGAGGGTCCAGAAGCTCTTCCCGGCACCCTGCCGGAGAGGGGAATCGCCACCGGAGGTCTTCTTCATCGCCATGCTTGCCTCCGGAGCGATGAGTGAGTAGTCTACCTTGGACTATGGGTCCATAGCAGTAGCTAGATGGTTGTCTTCTCCACCATGTGCGTCATGTTTAGATCTCATGAGCTGCCCTACATGATTAAGATCACTGTTATGTAATTCTACATGTTTGGTTTGTTGGGATCCGATGAATATTGGTGTTTATGATTAAGTTGCTGTACTGAATATTATCTTTTGTTATCTCTATGTTGTTTATGATCTTGCATGCTCTCCGTTGTTAGTAGCTATCTTGGCCGAGTAGTTGCTAGTGACTCCAAGAGGGGGTATTTATGCTCGATAGTGGGTTCATGCCTCTATTTAATCTGGGGGAGTGACAGAAACCTCTAAGGTTGTAGATGTGCTATTGCTACTAGGGAGAAAACAACATTCATATGCTCAAGGGCATATGCTTTGTTTACATTACACACTTTGCTTAATGCAATTATCTGTTGTTCGCAACTTAATACTACTGGGGTGTTCGGATTGATATCCCCGGGAGTGGATTATTAGTCATAGATGCAGTTGGATGGCGGTCTATGTATTTTGTTGTAATGCCCAGAGTAAATCTCATAGTGATCTTCTTGACATATCACGTTTATCTTTATTCTATCAATTGCCCAACTGTAATTTGTTTACCCAGCATGTGTTATTTTATCTATGGAGAGACACCACTAGTGAACTGTGGACCCCGGTCCTATTTCCATCATATTGCTATTACCTGTTTACTTTACTCGCATACTATATTGTTTTCCACTCGATACGCTCATAATCTTTGTTTTAAGCAAACCGGTGAGATTGACAACCTCATCGCAAGTTGGGAACAAAGTACTTGGTTGTGTGTGTGCAGGTTCCGCATCACCTTCAGTCGTTTGTCTCTCCTCTCCAAGATCGATATTAAACCTTGGTTTCTTAACTGAGGGAAAACTAGCTGCTATACTCATCATACCTTCCTCTTGGAGTTCCCAACGGGCTGGTTATCCACCACGCACAAGGACAGTCTGCTCCCACGTCAACTTGGCACCAGCAGTAATTTTGTGGCGCCGTTGCCAGGGAACGAAGAAGAATAATCTCCCTCGTCAACTGGGCGCCATCAAAGGGATCAGCTAATTTTCTGGCGCCGTTGCCGGGGAGGAAGAGAAGACTTCTGCGAGGGGAGTTTTTCGCACGCACATCCTTTACTTTGTTATTGTTTTGCTTTACTTTATTTATTTTACCTGCATCGTTTTATATAAAAAACCCAAAAAAATTAGAATCCTTGGTAGTTGTTATTTCTTTACTTTTAGTTTATCATGTTGATCCCTAAGTACGTTCTGGAGGACCTCTCAGTAGGTAGTGGTTCGATTATTGGCAAAAGTAACATTGAGGATGTCGTTATTGAAGCTAGAAAGGTTCTTAAACGTTTTAATAAACTTGGTTCGCCTATAAAGGTTATTGGTACTAACAATGAAGGAGCCGAAGTACCTATACCTTGCAAGCTCTTGGGATTGTGTGAAGCTTTCGAAAATAATTTTGACTGGATCTGTCCTGAAAATCTTTTTGATGAAAATAGTGTACCAAAGCATGATCACAAAGGGTCTTCTAAAACTTATGTGGATGAAATACAATGCCTTATTGACAAGACATCTGCAGTTGATCTTGATGCTTCTTCTGATATTACTTGATTCGCAATTTTCTGCGCCTAGCTCAAAGGCGTTAAATAAAAGCACTCTTGGGAGATAACCCAATGTTTTATTTTCAGCACCTTTTCTTTTATTTGAGTCTTGGAAGTCATTACTACTGTAATGACCGCTCCTTATCTTGTTTATTTCGTTTTTGTGCCAAGAGAAGCCTCTAATTTGAGCGAGGTAAAGATTTGGGGATGTTGCTGTCCTGAAACTGTTTTCGGTGCTGCACCGTAAAAATTCGTATAAATTCTCTGTTTATCTTTTGGACCTGAGATTTCTTGTGCATATGCCCCAGGTTATATCCAAACTTTTTTTAGTTGAACACTTTTTGATTTGAGCAACAGAAAATCCCTCAAAAATTCTACCTTTGTCAGCTGTTCAGTTTTGACAGATTTCTGTCCATATTTGTGTTTGCCACTTTATCGCTTTCTTTTGAGTTCTTTTGATCACGGAACTTTTTGGGAGGTTGCTACAGTAGTATTTGCTATATATGTGGTGGTTTTGAGTTGAAACCTGAAGCAAAAAGAGGTTGATTATATGTTATGCTTACACTAATGTTGCTAATAGAATTGTGTTTAGTTTTGTATGAAGGAAGTTTTCAAGTGTAGGGATTGGAGAATGATGAGATGAGTGAAGAATGGACAAAAGCTCAAGCTTGGGGATGCCCATGCATCACCCCAAGAAATATCCAAGAAGTACAAGCGTCAAAGCTTGGGGATGCCCCCGAGGCACCCCTTCTTCATCGGCAAAAATCAGGTCACCTTTCAAAATACTATATTTTTATTGCTTCATGCACTATGTGTTTTTCTTGGAGCGTCAGTTGTTTTAGTTTTCTTAGTTGGTTTAGTTTGTTTGTTTGCTTCAATAAATGGTTGGACCCCAACAAATTTCTTTTGGAGGAGATGTACTCGTTTTCATTTGCAAAGAACGCTCTAGTTTTCACTCTTATTAAAAATCGAGCGTTCTTCTTTTTCTGCTACTGCTTTTGGTTTTCGTTTTCGCCTTGATTTGCGTTCAGACCTTGTCATATCTTTTCATCAAGGTGTATTTTTGCCTCTGATCTTTATTGGTTTTCATCAAAAGAGGTGTCTTTAAAAATTTCAAATGGTGTTGGAAAAGAGAAAAAGCTTTGTGCATAATAGTGGTACAAGAAGGAGCTTGTGTAGACTGCGGCTTAGGCTTTTTCATGTCATGCTTGATGTCTTTTTGATAGTATGCTTAGTGGTTTTGCTATAGCATGACTTGTCTCAAATAACTGAGATTGCTTAATGAGCCTTTGAAAAAAATCATGCGTTGTTTTTATTGTATGGAAGCATTATTTTGGTTTTCTCCTTGATGCTTTATTTGGGTTGACTTGGCGCATGCTCACACATGTTAGACTCTTACAAAGTCGCCAATAGCCTTCATGATCATCTAGTTTTTGACTTTTGATGCCATCTTATGCTTCTTTTAATGTCGCTTTGTCGCTTTGCATGATTATGGCCATTATTGCTCTCTTAGTTGGTCGCTCCCAGTCTTTTGCTAGCCCTCGCCTTGTACTGAGTATGAGCTCTACTCGTGCATCCAACTCCTAAAAGCCAAAGTTTTCCAAAGTGTCCACCATACATACCTACTAGCAATTTGCTATTCCAAGTAAATTTGACTTGCTTTTATTTTCTCTTCAAATTAAACTCTTACCAGTGTTATGCGAAATTCGGTCAGTAAAGCTCTCACGAACCGGAAGGCACACTTTACTTTTTCCTGTTCTTAAAAATTTGACATTCTGGTCTCTTATGTTGAGTTGTTATGCTTGCAAGTTGTAAGTTGGATTCTATCCCATCCATGCTGTCATGGGGCAAGCTTTCAACATTGCACTTCTTATTTGAGTTGATATCGTGATCTTTTGTTTATGGATGCACGCGGTGTGAAATGAATTTGGAATCTTGTGGCGATCATGGAGTTTGTATATGTGTTAGGGAAACGCCGGGCCGCCAATCTAAGCCATGCATAATTCATGGTGGAAATTTGCAGCATACCCATGGTGAACATTCGACGACGCATCTCACAATAAAAAGCTAAACAAAAGGCAAATAACAGAGATGTCGAGGTGTTCATTGTCTGCTTGTCCTGTCATTTTGGTGTGGGCTTGTTCCATGTCATCGGGCACGGAGGTACCCCATTGGCGGTTCTCAATGATATGCATATACTTACAATGACAAGAGCCTTGCTTGGGACTCTAAGTAAAGTAGCATGAGGTTTGGGTACTCGTATTCACGGGGCACGAGGTCTTCAACTTATGATTTGTCAAGCATATGCATCATAATTGTTCTCGCATTAACTTTAACCATTCAAGATGCTTATGATGGGGGCAATGAGAGCTCAAAGCCGGTAAGTACCATAATTTTTGAAGGTTATAAAACTTGCAATCACTACTTCCCTCTGCGAAGGGCCTTTCTTTTACTTTTATGTTGAGTCACCACCTTCTTTCTTTATGCACCATTAAGAGAGCATAGTTGTCATTCTTAGTGTGATATGCATTGTCCCAAAGTTCATTGATTGATTCATATTGTTGGTTTCACTTGTTCTTAAATTATTTGTATCTAGTCGCCCTCTTAAACTTGAAGGTGTCCTATGCATTTATGTTTTGCTCTCTTTGAAGGACAAGCTGAAAATCATTTGTATGCTTTTCCTTATGATTTGAACACACGTTTGACTTTCATTGTTTCATTTTCATGATCTTTTGTTTGTGTTCATTTGCATGTTTACAACATGGTTGCTAAGTTTCTTATTGTCATGATTATATCTTCATGCCCATGTTTTAAGTTCTTATGATCCCAGCTCACAAATGCTTACATATATGATCAAGATTGTGTAGGTGCATGTCACCTCAAAAATTATTCTTTGTTATCACTTACCTACTCGAGGACGAGCAGGAGTTAAGCTTGGGGATGCTTGATACGTCTCCAACGTATCTATAATTTTTGATGCTCCATGCTTGTTTTTACACCATTTGCCTATTGTTTCGTTACACTTAGTGGCACTTTTATGCATTTTCCAGAACTAACCTATTAATGAGTTGCCATAGTGCCAGTTTCCTGTTTTCTGCTGTTTTTGTGTTTCAGAAGTGATACACAGGAAATATTCTCGGAATTGGACAAAACAAGTTCCTGAAGTCTTATTTTACCCGGAAGCTTCCAGAGATCCGAAGGAGAGTAGGAGGGGGGCCACCAGGGCCCCACACGCAGGGGTGGCGTGGCCAGGCCCCTGGCCGCGTGGGCCCCGCGTGAGGGCGCCTGGCTCCTCCTCTGACTTCGCCCCTTCGCCTATAAAGACCCCCCGACGGATAAAACCTAAGGACCCGATCAGATTTCCAGAACACATCGTGATCCGCCGCCGCCGTCGACCCGAAGATCGGGAGGGTCCAGAAGCTCTTCCCGGCACCCTGCCGGAGAGGGGAACAACCACCAGAGGTCTTCTTCATCGCCATGCTTGCCTCCGGAGCGATGAGTGAGTAGTCTACCTTGGACTATGGGTCCATAGCAGTAGCTAGATGGTTGTCTTCTCCACCATGTGCTTCATGTTTAGATCTCATGAGCTGCCCTACATGATTGAGATCACTGTTATGTAATTCTACATGTTTGGTTTGTTGGGATCCGATGAATATTGGTGTTTATGATTAAGTTGCTGTACTGAATATTATCTTTTGTTATCTCTATGTTGTTTATGATCTTTAATGCTCTCCGTTGTTAGTAGCTATCTTGGCCGAGTAGTTGCTAGTGACTCCAAGAGGGGGTATTTATGCTCGATAGTGGGTTCATGCCTCTATTTAATCTGGGGGAGTGACAGAAACCTCTAAGGTTGTAGATGTGCTGTTGCTACTAGGGAGAAAACAACATTCATATGCTCAAGGGCATATGCTTTGTTTACATTACACACTTTGCTTAATGCAATTATCTGTTGTTCGCAACTTAATACTACTGGGGTGTTCGGATTGATATCCCCGGGAGTGGATTATTAGTCATAGATGCAGTTGGATGGCGGTCTATGTATTTTGTTGTAATGCCCAGAGTAAATCTCATAGTGATCTTCTTGACATATCACGTTTATCTTTATTCTATCAATTGCCCAACTGTAATTTGTTTACCCAGCATGTGTTATTTTATCTATGGAGAGACACCACTAGTGAACTATGGACCCCGGTCCTATTTCCATCATATTGCTATCACCTGTTTACTTTACTCGCACTGTTTACTTTACTCGCATACTATATTGTTTTCCACTCGATACGCTCATAATCTTTGTTTCAAGCAAACCGGTGAGATTGACAACCTCATCACAAGTTGGGAACAAAGTACTTGGTTGTGTGTGTGCAGGTTCCGCATCACCTTCAGTCGTTTGTCTCTCCTCTCCAAGATCGATATTAAACCTTGGTTTCTTAACTGAGGGAAAACTAGCTGCTATACTCATCATACCTTCCTCTTGGGGTTCCCAACGGGCTGGTTATCCACCACGCACAAGGACAGTCTGCTCCCACGTCAACTTGGCACCAGCAGCTAATTTTCTAGCGCCGTTGCCGGGGAACGAAGAAGAATAATCTCCCTCGTCAACTGGGCGCCATCAAAGGGATCAGGCACCAACAGCGGCCCCACTTGCCAGCACCAACCAACGGTCAACTTAACGGGATTCCTCCCGTCCGAGCTCCTTGTGAGAGTTTCAGACAAGGGCTTGGGCAAAACTGAGGAAAAACTAAGCGGCTGGGGAAAACTGAGCATAACTAAGGACCCGAGGGCACGAAAATAGAAATCCCTATATTTTTTTATCAGTTGGACAAATTCGTATCCTTCAAATAACAGTCTTCACACGTCCGCATGAAATGATGTTGCGAATCTTGTCTCTCACAGCTACACGTCGACAAATTGTGTAAGTGTTATCATATGCATGTCTTTGAAGTTTATGTCTCACACATTTTGAAGTAGTTGTTCAAAGATGCCTAGCTTTTCCTACGTTGGAGTGCGGTAGTGTCGAAACCCTGCCCCGCGCGCCCCACATCGTCTACCCCCTAGATAATATCCGGATGGGGGTACCCTGGTGGACATTTCTCCCTATTTAAGTTTGGTTAGGTCATAGCAACATGCCAAAACAATGTGCTAGGGCCACATGCATCTTCCCTAAGGACGCCGAGGCACCGGAAGCCCCTTTCCATCGAAACCCTAGCCCGTGCGTCCCGCGTCGTCTACCCACCTAGACGTGCATCATATGGGGATAGCAAAGTGTAGCCTTCTCTTGGTTTGTGTTTGGTTAGGTCATAGCAACATGCCAAAACAAGGTTGGACCCAAGATTCCTCGGGGTAATACCCGCGGCGGGAGATTCAGATCTTTTCCGTCGAGGGCATTGCCATCGGCGTACTGCTGCCCATATGGCGCTAGATCCACCTCTACGCCGAGGGTTTTGCCATTGGCGTACGCCACCCCTATGCCGAGAGTTATGTCGTCGGTGTATGCCAACTGACAAGGGTATAACTAATAGAGCCTGTTAGTTGAGTACCCCTGAGGCCCGTTAAACTAGGCCCAATTGTAATGATAGTCGACATACGAGTCCTTACCGTATGTCGATATTGTAATCTGTATCGGACCCTACCCGATCCTCGAGACCTGGCCACCTATATATAGGGGCCAAGAGGGGACGGTGTAGGCCAGATTGAAAGCAAGCCAGGTTCAACACCCAAGTTTACTTTCGATATACGCCTATTTCGACTAACCTTACCTTCGAGTTCATCCGACGCCCTATCTCCCCGATCCTAAGTCCTTCATCTAGGACATTTGTCGAGTTAACCCTCGTCAATTGGCACCGACCGTGGGGACTCTGGGCGTTGGAGTCATGAATTCGATGGCTTTTTCACTTTTAGCCAACAGCAGTGCATAAGTCGATGAAAATCAAGAGATGGAGTTGACAATCGGAAGTTTAAGCATCTTTATCGGGCCATCGGGTTCATCTCGCCTTTCAGATCCGACGAAACAAGATCCATCGGCAAGTGAGCCCGAAAAAGAAGCAATGATGGAATATTCTGAAGGCTCTGCTAGCGAGACAAACTCGCCGGTCAGCTCAGGAGAAGTGCAAAAAGGAAAAATCGCAGAAGACGACGAAGCAATGGAAAATTTCGACGTAGGGGTCCAACTCGAAGATCTCATGATCTGCCTCGACGATATCTCAGACAAGTCAACAGATACATGGAAGACAGGATTAGAGCTTTCTGAAGATGGTGACTCGATCTTCTCAAGCTTTAATAGTAACATCGACAAACAATGCCAGGTGCTCGCCATTGTAGGAGACAATTCAGACGAATTCGACGAAAACAGCAATCCAGTGCTAAACCCAGCAAATATCAACAGAGGAGCAAATCGCCTAGCAGAAGGGCAAATAGCAGAATCCCTCACAACCAGAGAAAAAATTCGACTATCAGTCGACGAATGGAGAATAATAAGAGCAGCCGTAGAACACGGCACACCAATACCATCAAATTCCAGCAAGGACATGCTTTTGGGGTATCATTATGTCCTAAGGCAGCAGGCAAAACAACTAGCAAAGGAGAAAATAGAGATACAACAAAGAAAAGAATCAGCCATTGCAGCTAGCAACGCCGCTCGCAGAGCATGAAGCGACGCATCACACACTAACGCAAGGAGAAATCTTCGACATGGTTCAAGGTACGAAAACCTCGAGTACTCAGAAAGGCAAAGCATCTCCACAAACCTCGACTCGTCCTTCCTATCGGTCGACGAGCAGGGAAACATCGTACCAAAAACCCCCGAAGCAGCACTAGTGGCAGCACAAGCATATTTGCTTACAACTCGACCAAGTCCAGGGGATTACTGCGTTTGATGGCGTGTGGTTAACATGGGAGCAGACTGTCCTTGTGCGTGGTGAATAACCAGCCCGTTGGGAACCCCAAGAGGAAGGTATGATGAGTATAGCAGCTAGTTTTCCCTCAGTTAAGAAACCAAGGTATGTCGATCTTGGAGAGGAGAGACAAACGACTGAAGGTGATGCGGAACCTGCACACACACAACCAAGTACTTTGTTCCCAACTTGCGATGAGGTTGTCAATCTCACCGGTTTGCTTGAAACAAAGGTTATGGGCGTATCGAGTGGAAAACAACATAGTATGCGAGTAAAGTAAATAGTGCGAGTAAAGTAAACAGGTGATAGCAATATGATGTAAATAGGACCGGGGTCCACAGTTCACTAGTGGTGTCTCTCCATAAGATAAATAACACATGCTGGGTAAACAAATTACAGTTGGGCAATTGATAGAATAAAGATAAACATGATATGTCAAGAAGATCACTATGAGATTTACTCTGGGCATTACAACAAAATACATAGACCGCCATCCAACTGCATCTATGACTAATAATCCACTTGTGGCGAATCAATCTGAGAACTCCACAAGTATTAAGTTGCGAACAACAGATAATTGCATTAAGCAAAGTGTGTAATGTAAACAAAGCATATGCCCTTGAGCATATGAATGTTGTTTTCTCCCTAGTAGCAACAGCACATCTACAACCTTAGAGGTTTCTGTCACTCCCCCAGATTAAATAGAGGCATGAACACACTATTGAGCATAAATACCCCCTCTTGGAGTCACTAGCAACTACTCGGCCAAGATAGCTACTAACAACGGAGAGCATGCAAGATCATAAAAAACATAGAGATAACAAAAGATATAATTCAGTACAGCAACTTAATCATAAACACCAATATTCATCGGATCCCAACAAACCAAACATGTAGAATTACATAACGGTGATCTCAATCATGTAGGGCAGCTCATGAGATCTAAACATGAAGCACATGGTGGAGGAGACAACCATCTAGCTACTGCTATGGACCCATAGTCCAAGGTAGACTACTCACTCATCGCTCCGGAGGCAAGCATGGCGATGAAGAAGACCTCCGGTGGCGATTCCCCTCTCCGGTAGGGTGCCGGGAAGAGCTTCTGGAGCCTCCCGATCTTCGGGTCGACGGCGGCGGCGGATCGCGATGTGTTCTGGAAAATTGATCGGGTACTTAGGTTTTTTCCGTCGGGGGGTCTTTATAGGCGAAGGGGCGATGTCAGAGGAGGGACCAGGCGGCCTCACGCCAGGCTCGCGCGGCCAGGGGCCTGGCCGAGCCAGCTAGGCGTGTGGGCCCCTGGTGGCCCACCTCCTACTCCTCTTCGGATCTCTGGAAGCTTCCGGGTAAAATAAGACTTTAGGAAGTTGTTTCGTCTAATTCCGAGAATATTTCCTGTGTATCACTCTGAAACACAAAAACAGCAGAAAACAGGGAACTGGCACTGTGGCAACTCGTTAATAGGTTAGTCTGGAAAATGCATAAAAGTGCCACGAAGTGTAACGAAACAATAGACAAATGGTGTAAAAACAAGCATGGAGCATCAAAAATTATAGATACGTTGGAGACGTATCAAGCATCCCCAAGCTTAACTCCTGCTCGTCCTCGAGTAGGTAAGTGATAACAAAAGAATAATTTTTGAGGTGACATGCACCTACACAATCTTGATCATATATGTAAGCATTTGTGAGCTGGGATCATAAGAACTTAAAACATGGGCATGAAGATATAATCATGACAATAAGAACTTAGCAACCTTGTTGTAAACATGCAAATGAACACAAACAAAAGATCATGAAAATGAAACAATGAAAGTCAAACGTGTGTTCAAATCATAAGGAAAAACATACAAATGGTTTTCAGCTTGTCCTTCAAAGAGAGCAAAACATAAATGCATAGGACAGCTTCAAGTTTAAGAGGGCGACTAGATACAAGTAATTTAAGAACAAGTGAAACCAACAATATGAATCAATCAATGAACTTTGGGACAATGCATATTATACTAAGAATGACAACTATGCTCTCTTAATGGTGCATAAAGAAAGAAGGTGGTGACTCAAGATAAAAGTAGAAGAAAGGCCCTTCGCAGAGGGAAGCAGTGATTGCAAGTTTTATAACCTTAAAAAATTATGGTACTTACCGGCTTTGAGCTCTCATTGCCCCCATCATAAGCATCTTGAATGGTTAAAGTTAATGCGAGAACAATTATGATGCATATGCTTGACAAATCATAAGTTGAAAACCTCGTGTCCCGTGAATACGAGTACCCAAACCTCATGCTACTTTACTTAGAGTCCCAAGCAAGGCTCTTGTCATTGTAAGTATATGCATATCATTGAGAACCGCCAATGGGGTACCTCCATGCCCGATGACATGGAACAAGCCCACACCAAAATGACAGGACACGCAGACAATGAACACCTCGACATCTCTTTTATTTGCCTTTTGTTTAGCTTTTTATTATGAGATGCGTCGTCGAATGTTCACCATGGGTATGCTGCAAATTTCCACCATGAATTATGCATGGCTTAGATTGGCGGCCCGGCGTTTCCCTAACACATATACAAAAGATCACGATATCAACTCAAATAAGAAGTGCAATGTTGAAAGCCTGCCCCATGACAGCATGGCTGGGCTAGAATCCAACTTACAACTTGCAAGCATAACAACTCAACATAAAAGACCACAATGTCAAATTTTTAAGAATAGGAAAAAGTAAAGTGTGCCTTCCGGTTCGTGAGAGCTTTACTGACCGAATTTCGCATAACACTGGTAAGAGTTTAATTTGAAGAGAAAATAAAAGCAAGTCAAATTTACTTGGAATAGAAAATTGCTAGTAGGTATGTATGGTGGACACTTTGGAAAACTTTGGCTTTTAGGAGTTGGATGCACGAGTAGAGCTCATACTCAGTACAAGGCGAGGGCTAGCAAAAGACTGGGAGCGACCAACTAAGAGAGCAATAATGGCCATAATCATGCAAAGCGACAAAGCGACATTAAAAGAAGCATAAGATGGCACCAAAAGTCAAAAAATAAATGATCATGAAGGCTATTGGCGACTTTGTAAGAGTCTAACATGTGTGAGCATGCGCCAAGTCAACCCAAATAATGCATCAAGGAGAAAACCAAAATAATGCTTCCATACAATAAAAACAACGCATGATTTTTTCAAAGGCTCATTAAGCAATCTCAGTTATTTGAGACAAGTCATGCTACAGCAAAACCACTAAGCATACTATCAAAAAGACATCAAGCATGACATGAAAAAGCCTAAGCCGCAGTCTACACAAGCTCCTTCTTGTACCACTATTTTGCACAAAGCTTTTTCTCTTTTCCAACACCATTTGAAATTTTTATAAACACCTCTTTTGATGAAAACCAATAAAGATCAGAGGAAAAAATACACCTTGATGAAAATATATGACAAGGTCTGAACGCAAATCAAGGTGAAAACGAAAACCAAAAGCAGTAGCAGAAAAAGAAGAACACTAGATTTTTAATAAGAGTGAAAACTAGAGCGTTCTTGGCAAATGAAAAGCAAGGCAACTTCTCCAAAAGAAAATTTGTTGGGGTCCAACCATTTATTGCAGCAAACAAAACAAACTAAACTAACTAAGAAAACTAAAACAACTGACGCTCCAAGAAAAACTAATAGTGCATGAAGCAATAAAAATATAGCGTCTTGAAAGGTGACCTGATTTTTGCCGATGAAGAAGGGGTGCCTCGGGGGCATCCCCAAGCTTTGACGCTTGTACTTCTTGGATATTTCTTGGGGTGATGCATGGGCATCCCCAAGCTTGAGCTTTTGTCCATTCTTCAACTCATCTCATCATTCTCCAATCCCTACACTTGAAAACTTCCTTCATACAAAACTAAACACAATTCTATTAGCAACATTAGTGCAAGCATAACATATAATCAACCTCTTTTTGCTTCAGGTTTCAACTCAAAACCACCACATATATAGCAAATACTACTGTAGCAACTTCTCTAAAAGTTCCATGATCAAAATAACTCAAAAGAAAGCGATAAAGTGGCAAACACAAATATTGGCAGAAATCTGTCAAAACTGAACAGCTGACAAATGTCGAATTTTTGCGAGGTTTTTTGTTGCTCAAATCAAAAAGTGTTCAACTAACAAAAGTTTGGATATAACCTGGGGCATATTCACAAGAAATTTCAGGTCCAAAAGATATACATAGAATTTATACGAATTTTTACGGTGCAGCACCGAAAACAGTTTCAGGACAGCAACATCCCCAAATCTTTACCTCACTCGAATTAGAGGCTTCTCTTGGCACAAAAACGAAATAAACAAGATAAGGAGCGGTCATTACAGTAGTAATGACTTCCAAGACTCAAATAAAAGAAAAAGTACTAAAATTAAAAACATTGGGTTATCTCCCAAGAGTGCTTTTCTTTAACGCCTTTGAGCTAGGCGCAGAAAATTGCGAATCAACTAATATCAAGTGATGAAGCATCAAGCTCATAATTTGCTCTAAGAATAGAGTCAAAAAGTAATTTTTTTCTTTTCCTAGGGAAGTGTTCCATACCTTTCTTGAGTGGGAATTGATATTTGATAATGCCTTCCCTCATATCAATGATGGCACCTACAGTTCGAAGAAAGGGTCTTCCCAAAATAATAGGACATGAAGCATGGCATTCAACGTCCATAACAAGAAAATCAACGGGAACAAGGTTATTGTTAACCACAATAAGAACATCATTAATTCTTCCCAAAGGTTTCTTCTTAGCAACATCAGCAATAGGAACATCAAAATAACATTTTTCAAGCGGTGGTAAATCAAGCATGTCATAAATCTTTCTAGGCATGATAGAAATACTAGCACCTAGATCACATAAAGCATGGCAATCATAACCATTAACATGCATATCAATGATGGGTTCCCAACCATCTTCTAACTTCTTGGGAACGGAAGCTTTTTGCTTCAACTTTTCATCCCTAATTTTTATAAGAGCATTGGTAATATGCTTAGTAAAAGCAATATTTAGAGAACTAGCATTGGGAGTCAAAGCAAGCTTTTGCAAGAACAAAATTACTTCAGATATATTGCAGCCATCAATATCAAAATCATTAAAAGAAATAGAGCTATCATCTCCCACACTCCGAAAAATTTCAGCACTCTTTTGAGAAAAAGTTTTGGCAGTTTTAGGCTTTTTAACACAAGGAGTGGGAGTTTTCTCTACACCAATCAAAGTAAGAGGATTGATAACATTAGGAGCAACATCATTAGAGGTAGTAATGGTACATACCTTCATTTTTCTAGCCATCTCATCTTCTCTTTCCCACCTGGCATGCAATTCCGCTAACAATCTAATATTTTCATCAATTCCAACTTGGATAGCATTAGCGGTAGCAAAAACATTGTTCTCTTTCACATCATTAGGCAACACTTTTAATTTCAGAAGTTCAACATCATGAGCAAGGCTATCAACTTTAGAAGCAAGAATATCAATTTTGCCTAACTTTTCCTCAACAGACTTATTAAAAGCAGTTTGCTTACCAATGAAGTCCTTGAGCATTACCTCAAGCTCAGAGGGTGCGGCCCTAGTGTTGTTGTAGGAATTACCATAAGAGTTACCATAACCATTACCATTGGTAGAAGGATACAGCCTATAATTATTACTAGCAAAATTGTTCCTATAAGCATTGTTGTTAAAATTATTGTTTCTAATGAAATTCACATCAAAATGCTCTTCTTGAGCAACCAGAAAGGCCAAAGGAACATTATTAGGATCAACATGAGTCCTATCATTAGCAAGCATAGCCATAATGGTATCAATCTTATCATTTAAGGAAGAGGTTTCCTCAACAGAATTTATCTTCTTACCTTGTGGAGCTCTCTCGGTGTGCCATTCGGAATAATTTACCATCATGTTGTCAAGTAGCTTCGATGCGGCGCCCAAGGTAAGGGACATAAAAGTGCCTCCAGCAGCTGAATCAAGTAGGTTCCTCGAAGAAAAATTCAGTCCTGCATATAAAGTTTGGATAATCATCCAAGTAGTCAGTCCATGAGTGGGGCAATTCTTTATCATAGATTTCATTCTTTCCCAAGCTTGAGCAACATGTTCATTATCAAACTGAGTAAACTTCATAATATTGCTACGCAGAGATATAATCTTAGCAGGAGGATAGTATCTACCAATAAAAGCATCCTTACACTTAGCCCATGAATCAATACTATTCTTAGTCAAAGACAGCAACCAATCTTTAGCTTTTCCTCTCAAAGAAAAAGGAAACAACTTGAGTTTAATAATATCACTATCAACATCCTTATATTTCTGCATCTCACATAGCTCAACAAAATTGTTGAGATGAGCTGCAGCATCTTCAGTACTAGCACCAGAAAATTGCTCTTTCATAACAAGGTTCAACAAAGCAGGCTTAATCTCATAAAAGTTTGCAGCAGTAGCAGGTGGTGCAATAGGAGTGCAGATAAAATCACTATTGTTTGTGCTAGTAAAGTCACACAACTTGGTGTTTTCAGGATTGGCCATTTCAGCAAAACGAAAGTAAACAAGTAAAAACAACTACTAAGGATTCCAATTTTTTTGGGTTTTTGATATAAAATGATGCACGTAAAATAAATAAAGTAAAGCAAAACAATAACAAAGTAAAGGATGTGCGTGCGAAAAATCCCCTCGCAGAAGTCTTCTACTTCCTCCCCGGCAACGGCGCCAGAAAATAAGCTGTTGCGTTTGATGACGTGTGGTTAACGTGGGAGCAGACTGTCCTTATGCGTGGTGAATAACCAGCCCGTTGGGAACCCCAAGACAAAGGTATGATGAGTATAGCAGCTAGTTTTCCCTGAAACCAAGGTATGTCGATCTTGGAGAGGAGAGACAAACGACTGAAGGTGATGCAGAACCTGCACACACACAACCAAGTACTTTGTTCCCAACTTGCGATGAGGTTGTCAATCTCACCGGTTTGCTTGAAACAAAGGTTATGGGCGTATCGAGTGGAAAACAATATAGTATGCGAGTAAAGTAAACAGGTGATAGCAATATGATGTAAATAGGACCGGGGTCCACAGTTCACTAGTGGTGTCTCTCCATAAGATAAATAACACATGCTGGGTAAACAAATTACAGTTGGGCAATTGATAGAATAAAGATAAACGTGATATATCAAGAAGATCACTATGAGATTTACTCTGGGCATTACAACAAAATACATAGACCGCCATCCAACTGCATCTATAACTAATAATCCACTTGTGGCGAATCAATCCGAGAACTCCACAAGTATTAAGTTGCGAACAACAAATAATTGCATTAAGCAAAGTGTGTAATGTAAACAAAGCATATGCCCTTGAGCATATGAATGTTGTTTTCTCCCTAGTAGCAACAACACATCTACAACCTTAGAGGTTTCTGTCACTCCCCCAGATTAAATAGAGGCATGAACCCACTATCGAGCATAAATACCCCCTCTTGGAGTCACTAGCAACTACTCGGCCAAGATAGCTACTAACAACGGAGAGCATGCAAGATCATAAACAACATAGAGATAACAAAAGATATAATTCAGTATAGCAACTTAATCATAAACACCAATATTCATCGGATCCCAACAAACCAAACATGTAGAATTACATAACGGTGATCTCAATCATGTTGGGCAGCTCATGAGATCTAAACATGAAGCACATGGTGGAGGAGACAACCATCTAGCTACTGCTATGGACCCATAGTCCAAGGTAGACTACTCACTCATCGCTCCGGAGGCAAGCATGGCGATGAAGAAGACCTCCGGTGGCGATTCCCCTCTCTGGCAGGGTGCCGGGAAGAGCTTCTAGACCCTCCCGATCTTCGGGTCGACGGCGGCGGCGGATCGCGATGTGTTCTGGAAAATTGATCGGGTACTTAGGTTTTTTCCGTCGGGGGGTCTTTATAGGCGAAGGGGCGATGTCAGAGGAGGGACCAGGCGGCCCCACGCCAGGCTCGCGCGGCCAGGGGCCTGGCCGCGCCAGCTAGGCGTGTGGGCCCCTGGTGGCCCACCTCCTACTCCTCTTCGGATCTTTGGAAGCTTCCGGGTAAAATAAGACTTCAGGAACTTGTTTCATCCAATTCCGAGAATATTTCCTGTGTATCACTCTGAAACACAAAAACAGCAGAAAACAGGGAACGGGCACTGTGGCAACTCGTTAATAGGTTAGTTCTGGAAAATGCATAAAAGTGCCACGAAGTGTAACGAAACAATAGAAAAATGGTGTAAAAACAAGCATGGAGCATCAAAAATTATAGATACGTTGGAGACATATCAGGGATCCTAGGGAACATATGCACAGAGCAGCATTGAACGGACTAAACATGGTGGGCCACAAGCTATCAGCAAAAGGAGAGGAAGCTGTGACGACCTCAAATTTGATACAAATTCGAAGTGCCCGTTATGTATTCCACCGCAATCCCAGAACCATTGTTGCGATATACATAACGTAGTTGGTAACCAGTTCCATAGACATTACAATACGATGATTCAAATACAATGGTCATAGAGACCAAGTTCACATTACAACACAATATAGCAGCGGAAATAACGTCTTCGGGTCCATGCCTTCCCCTAAAGGCAATGGCGACTCATGGAGACGAGCTTAGTTCTGGTACTCTTCTTCATACCCTTCCTCCTGGTCTTCTCCCCCATAGTCTGGCCAAGTTGATAGCCAGGGACACAGCCATGAGTACATTGGATGCACTCGCAAACCATCTTATAAATGAAATGATGAAGTAGAAATGCAAGGTTGATACGGTGGACTAAGCACTAAGTTGTTTTGCAAAAGCTAGTTTTATTTCCCAAGAATGTTCATTGGTAGAAAAGAAGTTTAGTTCTCTAAGTTCAATCTAAAGGAACTTCAAGTGTGTCAACATCATGGTCAAGTCAAGTCATTCACCAAGTTCACCATTGTGATTTTTATCTTTGACAAAAGTCAAGTAGAGTTAGCCAACTGTCCATGACCGCGGACGTGGCTATTCGAATAGTTTAAAAACCTCTGCAGAGGGGTACACTTTACCCACAAGATTCGATACATCTGCCGGGAGAAATCCACGGATCGTCATACACAAGTATGCGGGGTTCAGATAATCAAACAAACTCTTTCACTTGCTCACCCTAGTATAGGATCCTTCCCTAGAGCCCGGGATACGGAATCCCCGCTCTGGTGCCTCTAGTTCTGGCCATCCCGGATGCCGGGTTAGTGGAAATCCACCTGGTTCAGAAGTAGCCGCGCACGGTGTCCTTCCATAACTATTTGATACAAGGCCTCCCATACTAAGATAAACAAGCTACAGACTAAGCCCCTTCCCATATAGGGGTAATGTGGTCGTACGGTATGGTTGGCTCCCATGTACATCACTCATTGTCATTTGAGAAATATATTTCGTAGTTCTTAGTCAAGATTAATTTCTTTCATAAAGCCATTATGTAGGAGCAATCTCCCATTTCAAGTTTCAAGTTCAAGTCACCACCTTTCAAATGGGGTTCCTCCAGAGATAGCATCAACTTTTATTAGCGACTAAGCAACTACATTGAGTGATGATACTACTAAATAGGGTTGGATAAACTCAACTTGATGCTCTTGATAAACAAGACATCCATACACTCCTATCATTCTACTCTAGCAATTCAATCATGCAATTTACTTAAAACAAGTAGAATGCAATATTAAAAACTAGGCATTGGGAGTATGAATCAAAAGATGGCTTGCCTTGGTTGGCAAAGTGTCCGGGGTATTCTTCTTCTTCTTGGTAATAATCCCCTCCAATATCCTCCTCGGCAACACTAGCGTCTAGTAACGGATAAACACAAAACACACCATCACTATACCATGCTAACAACACACCAAACACACATACTTGTTTTCAAACAATATCATTCATGTTGGATTTCATTTGAATTCTGTTGCAAGTTTTCTCCCAAGTGTTCTTGAAGTGTGCAAGGTTGAGTTTCTACTAAGGGTCATAGGTTGTTCACCTTCTAAGTCTTGGTATTGGTTTAGGGTTACTAGGGCTAGTTCAAGTGGGAGAGATCAACTAAGTGAATTGATAAGAGGGCAAATTAATTCTAAGTGTGCAATAGGAATCTATCATTTTATGTTGCTAACTAGAGTTGGGTTAGGGTCTAATTGATAACACTAATAGGGTTTGGAGTTGATTAGGGTTGACTAACAGTAGGGTAAGTCATTGGTGAGTTCACATTTTAATTTTTATGATTTTTGGTGGCTTAAATAAATTTCTAGAAATCTTCTATGATTTAATAAGCTAGGGTCACACTATTCATATCTAATTAAATTCCTAACTTATTTTGAATTCTAACCAGTTCTACTGTGTAGAGTCTTTTACAAGCTTTCCAACGCATATTCATTTGCTGAAAATGGATTTGTAAATCTCTTGGAATTTTAGTTTGAAAAACATATCTGAATCATATTCAAATTAATTGGAAAAGGCGGGAGAATAAATAAAAATGAAACGGACCGGTTTCTAACTTAACAGGCCGATTCTGGACAGAACCCGAACGGGCCGGCCCAGAAAACGATTTGCGCGGGGCGGGATTTGTTTTAAAACGAACTGACAGGTGGGGTCGGGGTGTCAGGCGACTTAAGTTACCGAATCGGTACGCTATCGTCAGATCAAGATCCAACGGCTCCTGGTCATCGTCTCGACGGAGAAGGGCGGTGATCTAAGTTGAGATTATAGGGGGGTTTTTCTAGTCGTCTCCACAGGGATCAACACAAATGAGACTATTTCCTAATTTCCAGAAGCTAAGCAGAAAAGTGGGGTTTTTGGTGTTGTAAACAGGAAAGTAGCAGAGAATTTTAGGTTGGAAGTTTTAACATAACAAATCCAATGTTTCTTGTTTGTCAGGCAAGGAAACAAAGGACAAACGAGCAAGTGAGGCAGGGATGCATTTTTGGGACTAGATGCAGAGGCTAGTCTTGCACCTAACGGATCAGGCAGATGCAACACAGAAATCACAGCAATCTTGGAGTTTACAATGGAGTGTGTCACTCAAACCATAGCAAAGATCCAGGACAAGGTTCAAACTGTTTTACAGTGCAAGATCAACACAAATCAGATCACAGAGCATGAGGGAGAGGAGAGAGAGGTTGCTGTTGGTCACCGAAGGCTTGCCGTGGCAGAGAAATTGGAGAAGGCAGAGATGTTGCTGTCGTGGCAGAGGATGAAGAGGGATGATGAAGAGCTTGGCCTTCAGATCCTTCGAGCCTTGTCCATCTTGACGTTCTTGGAGGTGTTCTTGGTGGTGTTCATGGTGTTCTTGCTTGCGCCGTTGATCTGATCTTGTTGCAAAAGAGGAGTAGAGGGAAAAGTGGGTGGAAAAGGTGAAGGTTTTCGGTGTGTTGGACTATGGAGGAGGAAGGTTTTGGTGGAGTGGTGGATGGATGGAGTGGTTGTGTGTCGATGGATGGATGGAGTGGTTGTGTGGCGATGGATGGATGG
Source organism: Dactylis glomerata (assembly GCA_007115705.1). NCBI lineage: Eukaryota > Viridiplantae > Streptophyta > Magnoliopsida > Poales > Poaceae > Dactylis > Dactylis glomerata. Next base: position 116,791 of record QXEO01000155.1, on the reverse strand, counting down.
AGTGGTTGTGTGGCGATGGATGGATGGAGTGGTTGTGTGGCGATGGATATGTTGCAGCGTAGAGGAGTAGAGGGAAAAAGGTGGCGGCAGCTGCTAGTCTGCTTTTCCGTTTTTCCTGTCCTTTTGTGCCGTGGCAGCCTGTTTCTGCCGTTGGCTTCTTTTCTTGCTCCTCAAGATGTACTCCTCCATTCCTGGTGGCTTGGTCTTTTGTTTGAATTACTCTGACTTGTAGATTTAAGTGCCTTGGCGCACTGATCTGTGACAAAGGATCAAATGATGTAAAATGTTGGTGCAACACAGGTAGAAATGAGGTAAAACAGACAAGTTTTATGGTTGCAAGGTTCAGATATATGTGTAAATCTTAGAGTGATCAAAACCCCCAGACCAAAACCTTTGCTTGTCCTCAAGTAAAGAATGGTGCATTGTACCAAAAAAAATGTAACAGAGCATGATGAGGGACATTGCTGACTCAATGCAGATAAATCTTGCAATTGCCAATTCAAAAACAAGTTTCACAAGAGAATTTGAGTATGTCTAGATCAAACAACATGGACACATGAGTATAAAGTAATTGACTCTGAAATTGAAAACTCAAGATCCAGTACATAGCCCAATATGTAATGCAAAATTAGTGCTTCACCTATTACAGTTCCCAGGAACATAATAGGCTAATGCATAGACAAGTTAGTCAGTTAGTAACTTAGCTTGATGGGTCAACTTAGTTAGTGCTTCACACACTACAATCCCAGGATCATAGGTGCTAGTGCTTTGGGTATTTACAACAAGTTTTACTTAGCATTTTCAGGTTAGTGCTTCACACACCACAATCCAGAGATCATGGTTGCTAATGCTAAACTTTTTCCTTTCTGTTAGTATGTTAGTATGTTAGTGCTTCACAAGTCACAATCCAGAGATCATGTTTGCTAATGCAAAAAATGCAACAGATGCAATTGGTTAGGGGCTAAGAAATGGATCATGAACTTCATTCTCAGGGCAATTAACAAATATACTGATGTTTCACAGGTTCTTTGAGTAAAGCCATACAAAAGTTCTAAAGTGGAACTAGGCTCTGAACAAAGCATTTGCAAGAGTTATAAGCAGATTCAAAGCAAAGTTCTTCATAGCATGCAAAGTGATATTTTCAGGTCCAAGCAAGCGAAATTGATTCGTTTCTTAACAGAGTACTTTCACACAAGATCAAACAATAGTATAGTATATTCTGATTCAGATTCTAACAAATGTGTGGAAATGGAAAGTGTCCACCTGATGGTTTTCCTGCTTCTCTGCCTTGTCAATCAACAGCAATCTTTCTCCTCATCCAAGTTATCACTGAAACAACAAAAAGAAACAAACACACAAGGCAAAAACATAAAAAGGTGAAAGGGAAATATATGATACAAGGGATACCAGGTTTCCTCCTGGAAGAGAGCTTGTTTAAAGTCACTAGCTTGACTATAGCTTCATCATCACTGGTTTGCATGAATAGAGGATGCATTGGAGCCATCCTCTGGTTCATCATCTTCTTCAACTTGGTTTTCAATCAAATCTCCAATCCTGTAGTGCTTCAACCTCTGGCCATTTACTTTGAATGTTCCCTCAGCTGAGCTATAAACCTCAAAGGCACCATGGCCTAGATCTTTCTTGATAACACAAGGGCCAAACCATCTGGACTTGAACTTTCCAGAGAATAAGTGTAGCTTGGAATCATATACCAGCACTGACTGCCCTTCCTTGAATTCCCTTCTCAGAATGTGGGAGTCATGCCATTTCTTGGTCTTCTCCTTGTAAATCTTTGCACTTTCATAGGAATCATTCCTGAGCTCTTCAAGCTCACACAACTGCAGTTTCCTCATGTTTCCTGCTTTGCCAATGTCCAAGTTCAGCTTCCTGATTGCCCAATGCGCTCTGTGCTCCAATTCGACTGGCAGATGGCAAGCCTTGCCATAGATAATTCTGAAAGGTGACATGCCAATGGGTGTCTTGTATGCTGTCCTGTAAGCCCACAAAGTGTCGGGCAATTTCATTGACCAATCTCCTCTGGTCTTGGACACAACTTTCTCCAAGATTTGCTTGATTTCCCTGTTTGACAACTCCACTTGGCCATTGGCCTGCGGATGATAAGGAGTTGTCACTCTGTGATTCTTCACTCCATACTTGGTCAGAAGCTTCTCAAACTGGTCATTGTTGAAGTGAGCACCACCATCACTGATTACAACTCTTGGCACTCCAAATCTTGGGAAAATGACAGTCTTGAACATTCTACAAACTGCCTTGGCATCAGCATTAACAGTGGGAATGGCTTCAACCCATTTTGACACATAGTCAACAGCAACTAAAATATGCTTGTAGCCTTGAGAAGATGGCAAGGGTCCAACAAAATCAACTCCCCAAACATCAAACAATTCCACTTCCAAGATTCCTGTTTGGGGCATTTCATTTCTCTTTGACATCTTTCCTGCTCTTTGACAAGGATCACACTTCATTATGTACTCATGAACGTCTCTGAACATACTTGGCCAAAAGAAACCAGCTTGCAAAATCTTGGCTTGAGTCTTGAACACTCCAGCATGTCCTCCATACAATCCTGAATGGCATTGGAACATAACATCACTTTTTTCATCAGAGGGAACACACCTTCTCACAATGCCATCAGCACAATGTTTGTACAGAAAAGGTTCATCCCAATAGTAACTCTTGACATCATGGAGGAATTTTTTCTTTTGCTGGTAGGAGAGATCTGCTGGCACAATATCACAAGCTAGGAAGTTCACAAAGTCAGCATACCAAGGTGAAGTGGCACTGATTGCCATGAGCTGTTCTCCTGGCATCAAGTCTTGAATTTCTCTGTTTTCATCAATGTTGATTCTGGATAAGTGATCAGCAACTGAGTTCTCTGACCCTTTCTTGTCTCTAATTTCTATGTCAAACTCTTGGAGCAGAAGGATCCATCTGATGAGCCTTGGTTTAGCATCCTTTTTGCTCACTAAATATCTGATTGCTGCATGGTCTGTGTAGACAATGCACTTGTGTCCAACCAGGTATGGTCTAAACTTATCAAATGAGAACACAACAGCAAGCAGCTCCTTCTCTGTGGTGGTGTAATTGATCTGAGCATCATCCAAAGTCTTGCTTGCATAATGTATAACATGTACAGCTTTGTCTTTCCTCTGGCCAAGGACTGCTCCAACAGCAAAGTCACTTGCATCACACATAAGTTCAAATGGCAGTGTCCAGTCAGGAGGTTGAACAACAGGGGCTGTGATGAGAGCATCTTTCAATTGGTTGAATGCTTGCAAACAAGTGTCATCAAACACAAACTTCACTTCATGATTCAGGAGATTGGTGAGTGGCTTGGCAAGATAGGAGAAATTCTTGATAAACCTCCTGTAGAAGCCAGCATGGCCCAGGAAGCTTTGAATTCCCTTCACATTTTCAGGAGGGGGTAGCTTGGCAATCACATCTACCTTTGCCTTGTCCACCTCAATTCCTCTAGCAGACACAAGGTGGCCCAACACAATGCCTTCAGAGACAAGGAAGTGACATTTTTCCCAGTTCAGAATCAAATTTTGCTCAGAGCATCTGTGAAGGACTAAGGTGAGGTTCTTCAAGCAGGCTTCGAAGTCTTTTCCATACACAGTGAAATCATCCATGAAAACTTCCATAATCTTCTCAATGTGATCAGAAAATATGGACATCATGCATCTCTGGAAGGTGCCTGGAGCATTGCAAAGGCCAAATGGTAGCCTTTTGTAAGCAAAGGTTCCATATGGGCAGGTGAATGTGGTCTTGTCTTGGTCAGAAGGGTGGATTGGAATCTGCAGAAATCCAGAGTAACCATCAAGGTAGCAGTAGTACTTCTGGCCAGCAAGTCTCTCTAGCATCTGGTCCATGAATGGCAGAGGGAAGTGATCTTTTCTTGTAGCTTTGTTCAGTTTTCTGAAGTCATTCACCATCCTCCATCCTGTAACAGGTCTTGTGGTCATGAGCCTTCCTTCTTCATTTTCAACAACAGTGTAGCCACCTTTCTTGGGCACAATGTGGATAGGACTCACCCACTCACTGTCAGAGATGGGGTATATCATTCCAGCCTTTAACAATTTCAGAACTTCCTTCTTTACTACATCTTGCATAGCAGGGTTTAGTCTCCTCTGTCCTTCTCTTGTTGGCTTGCTGCCTTCTTCTAAGTGGATCCTGTGAGAACACACTTTCTCACTAATGCCAATGATGTCATCAATGGAATATCCAATGACATTCTTGTACAGCTTCAGAATAGACAGAAGACTTTCTTCTTGCTCACTTGAAAGGGCAGAACTAATAATCACAGGGTGTAACTTTTCCTTTTCCAAGAATGAGTATTTCAGATGGGAAGGCAATTCTTTGAGCTCCACAACAGAATGGTGAGCTAGATGAGCTGGTTCTCTTGCACTTGACACAGGTACAATTTCACAAATTTTCACTTCACAGAGCTGCTGTACATTGGTGGTTTCAGCAGTAACAAAGACTTGAGCTTCAGGCTCTTCTTGCTCAGGTTCTGGCAAAGTTTCTAGCACACTTCTTTCAACAACATCAATGGAATGGCAATGTTCAGGAACATTGGGTAAATGAGTGGCATGTTTCATGCTGAATTCAGCTTGCTCTGATCCAAATTGTAATTTGAGGGTTCCACCTTTGACATCAATGATGGCACCAGCAGTTGCCAAGAATGGCCTGCCTAGAATCATTGATTCAGCATTGTCTTCCATCTCTAGCACAACAAAGTCCACAGGGTATGCAAAGTTGCCAACTTGAACTGGCACATCTTCAAGGACTCCTACTGGTTTTCTCAAGGTTCTATCAGCAAGTTGAAGTGTCATTGGGGTAGGCTTCAACGTTCCCAGCTGCTGAATCTGGCTTGCAGCAGAGGGTAACACACTCACAGAGGAACCTAAGTCACAAAGGGCTGTGAAGGTTTTTCTTCCCACTACACAGGGAATGCTGAAACTTCCAGGGTCTTGTAGCTTCTTGGGCATGTGGTTCAAGATCACAGCACTGCAATCTTCTGTCAAGGCTACTAACTCAGGGCTGTCCAAACTCCTCTTCCTTGTGATCAGATCTTTGAAAAACTTTGCATATAGGGGAATGTGCAACACTGCATCTAAGATGGGGATGGTGATTTGCACTTCCTTCATGGTCTCAAGGAATTTAGAGTATTGCTTCTCCTCCTTGGTCTTGTCCAATCTCTCTGGAAATGGTACTTTCATCAACAAAGGCTTCTCTGTTGGTTCTGTGGCAGAGATCTGTGCCTTGGCAGGGTTTTCTGTCTGGGCAGGCTGTCCTGTTGATTTTTCCTGCCTTGGCAGAACAATTTCTGGAGGTGTTTGTTGTTGCACGGTGGGTCTTCTCTGTGGAGCAACATAAGTGACATTTGGTGGGGTTTTGAGTAAGGGTTCAGTGTTCACCCCACTCCTAGTGGTGACTGCATCAATAACTTCAGTAGTGGAAAGGGCACCACACTGTTTTGGGTTTTTCTCTGCTTGGGCTGGCAGTTTTCCTTCAGCTTGTTTTCCAATGTTGTTGGTCTGGATTCCAGCAGTGAGTTGCTGCATAGTCTTGTAGAAAAGTTCAGATTGCATTTTCATAGTTTCTTGCATTCCACTGAACATTTCCTTCTGTAGCTTCATCATTTCTCCAAGCTCAGATTGGCTGCTACTGCTGGATGAAGTAGTTTGCTGATGTACTGGGTGGTGTTGTTGTTGTGGGTGTTGCACTTGACCTTGGGGTCTGAAATTTTGTTGTCCAGGCTGATGGTAACTCTGCTGGGATGCTTGGGCATAGTGCTGCTGCCCTGGTGCTGGGTAACTTTGCTGATTATTGCTCTTGTAAGAAAGGTTGGGGTGGTTTCTCCAAGAGGGGTTGTAACTTTGGGAATATGGCCCTTGATTCTGGGCATAGTTCACCTCTAATATCATGGCTTCAGGAGGTGCAGACAAGGTACATTCCATGAGGGAATGGCCTTCTTTTCCACAAATTGCACAGGCAGAAGTAACTTGGTTGACAGGAACCAAAGCTTGGCTGTTTCTTTCTGTCATGAGCTGGGCAAGCTGAGTTGTTAAACTCTCCAACTTGGCTTCCAAAGCATTCTGGCCACTTGACTGAATCTGCAGCTGGTTGTTGGGGTGGACAGCTCTTTCATTTGTCCAGGAGAAGTTGTGTGATGCCATGCTCTCAATCAACTCAGTAGCTTCATCAAGGGTCTTGTTCATGATTCCACCTCCAGCAGCTGAATCAACAAATGATCTGGTTTGCTCTGTCAAACCCTTGTAGAAGGTTTGCAAGATGAGCCATTGCTCCTGGCCATGGTTGGGACACATCCTGATGAGACCTTGGTATCTCTGCCAAGTATCATACAGGCTTTCTCCTTCATATTGCACAAATCTTGTTATCTTGTCTCTGCACTCAGCTGCTTTGGTTGGAGGGAAATATCTCTCAAAGAAGGCTTGAAGAACATGTTCCCATGTGTCTCTGCAGTGAATAGGAAGAGAGTGGAACCAAACTTTTGCAAGTCCAGACAGTGAGAAGGGAAACAATTGCATCCTGATGGCTTCAGGAGGAACACCATTGTGCTTCAAAGTGTTGCAGTACTCCAGAAAGTTTCTGATATGCTCATGGGGGCTCTCCAAAGCAGAACCTTTGAAGGGATTATGTTGCACCATATTGATCAGAGCTGGCTTGATTTCCCAGTTGTTTGCTTGTATTGCAGGCATAATCACATCTGCATTGTTGATCTGGTCCTTGGGAATCCACAAATCTCTCAACTTCTTATCACCCATGCTGAAATCTGAGGATGATGATTCCAAATCTGAGACAGAGGTTTCCAAATCTTCAGTAGAAACTTCAGAAGCTGCTCTCTTTCTTGCAAACAAAGTCCTCTCTGGCTCAGGATCAAATGGGGCTAGTGGAGAATCTTCAGAGGACTGCATCAACTGAATTCCCACGGAGATTAGATGAAATCATTGTTCTACACACAATCACAGACAAGAACTTGATCAAGGGTTAGTGAACTAAATCCCCTAATAAAAGTTCTAAGCTTGATCACAGACAAGTCATTAAAACAGACAATCAAAGATTGCAAATTGGAACAAGTATTTACACAGCTTAGTCTACTGTAATCTAAGGAAACAATCAAAAGTTGATCCCCGGCAACGGCGCCAATTTTGATCTAAGTTGAGATTATAGGGGGGTTTTTCTAGTCGTCTCCACAGGGATCAACACAAATGAGACTATTTCCTAATTTCCAGAAGCTAAGCAGAAAAGTGGGGTTTTTGGTGTTGTAAACAGGAAAGTAGCAGAGAATTTTAGGTTGGAAGTTTTAACATAACAAATCCAATGTTTCTTGTTTGTCAGGCAAGGAAACAAAGGACAAACGAGCAAGTGAGGCAGGGATGCATTTTTGGGACTAGATGCAGAGGCTAGTCTTGCACCTAACGGATCAGGCAGATGCAACACAGAAATCACAGCAATCTTGGAGTTTACAATGGAGTGTGTCACTCAAACCATAGCAAAGATCCAGGACAAGGTTCAAACTGTTTTACAGTGCAAGATCAACACAAATCAGATCACAGAGCATGAGGGAGAGGAGAGAGAGGTTGCTGTTGGTCACCGAAGGCTTGCCGTGGTAGAGAAATTGGAGAAGGCAGAGATGTTGCTGTCGTGGCAGAGGATGAAGAGGGATGAGGAAGAGCTTGGCCTTCAGATCCTTCGAGCCTTGTCCATCTTGACGTTCTTGGAGGTGTTCTTGGTGGTGTTCATGGTGTTCTTGCTTGCGCCGTTGATCTGATCTTGTTGCAAAAGAGGAGTAGAGGGAAAAGTGGGTGGAAAAGGTGAAGGTTTTCGGTGTGTTGGACTATGGAGGAGGAAGGTTTTGGTGGAGTGGTGGATGGATGGAGTGGTTGTGTGTCGATGGATGGATGGAGTGGTTGTGTGGCGATGGATGGATGGAGTGGTTGTGTGGCGATGGATGGATGGAGTGGTTGTCTGGCGATGGATATGTTGCAGCGTAGAGGAGTAGAGGGAAAAAGGTGGCGGCAGCTGCTAGTCTGCTTTTCCGTTTTTCCTGTCCTTTTGTGCCGTGGCAGCCTGTTTCTGCCGTTGGCTTCTTTTCTTGCTCCTCAAGATGTACTCCTCCATTCCTGGTGGCTTGGTCTTTTGTTTGAATTACTCTGACTTGTAGATTTAAGTGCCTTGGCGCACTGATCTGTGACAAAGGATCAAATGATGTAAAATGTTGGTGCAACACAGGTAGAAATGAGGTAAAACAGACAAGTTTTATGGTTGCAAGGTTCAGATATATGTGTAAATCTTAGAGTGATCAGGCGGAGCTCACCTGCGTCCAGTGAAGAAGAAGATGGCGACGGCGACGCGCGTAGAGGAAGCAGAACTCGACGGCGACGTGCGGGATCGGCTGCGGCGATGCTCCTCCTCCGATTCCCAGCGGCGGCTTGCTCCGGGGTGGTCGAACGCGGTGGCGCGCTTCGCGTCCAGTACCTCGCCGGCGTGGCGAGCGTCGACGAACCAGAGCGAGAGGGAGGGAGAGGTGGTGTCTGGGAGGTAGCTGGGAGTGAGGCGAGTGTCTCCGTTTGATCGGCGGGGGTATTTATAGGCCGGAGCGTCGAGGGCGTGGGCGTCCAGAAGCTCGTCGAAGTGGGGGTCCTGGGCGCGCGCATTGAGCGACACTAGGCACGGCGGCCACGCTCGCATGCTGGAAGGGTTCTGGCTTGGCCGCGGGGTGCTGTGGGTCTGCTCTGGCGAGGGCAGGGCGGTCGGCATCGAGTAGAGAAGAAGATGACTGGGAGGGGGCCCTGGGCGCGTTTCTCCTCCTCCCTCCACTTCTCACGGCTTGGGTCGGGGCTGGGGGTGCTGGGTTTGACCACGGCTTCTCCCAGGAGCATGGCTACAGGGCTTGGGCGAGCAAGCACAGTGATCATCACAGTGAACTCAGATTTGGTTTGATTTTCTCTGCCAGTGTTCGACGAAATGCTCGCAAGAGTTTGAAATTCGAATTTTCGAAAACTTCCACTTTGGGTGATCAACATATTAGCCCAGGTTTCCAAATATATTTTTGTTACCAAGAATGGTTCAGTTTTGCAGAAATTTATATTTCAAAATTGGGTATGGTCACTGTTTCAGATTCAAAGTTTAGCAGATGATTGAGTCAAGCTCTGGGTTGAATTTTGAGTAGATTTTTGTTGGTTGAGCTAGTATGTAACTCGGTTAAGCTCAACTAACTGGCCAAACATGAAGGTGAGTTGTAGATTTCTTAATCCAAGGGCTCAAAGTAGGGTAGTCAAACAGATTTCCTAGATCATCTTATTCTTCTCTTTTTCTTTAATATTTTTATTTCTGGTTTCTTTGGTTCCTAATATTCTTCTCAATTGATTCTGTTGGTTCACTTAGAATTATCTGACCAATGCTCAATCAAAGATAACACACATGAAATCATAGAATACCAACAATAGAAAATACATATATGCATTAAAGAATAGATAAAAAGTTTTATCTGGGTCCAAAATTTTGGCAATTTATTTAATAAGAAGTGGATTACAATTTCTGAGTTGTTACAATCTTCCCCCCTTAAAAAGAATCTCGTCCCCGAGATTCACTAGTTAGGACTGAAAAGATTGGGAAACTCTTTCTGAAGGTAGTCTTCTCGTTCCCAAGTAGCTTCATCTTCGGTGTGGTTACTCCACTGAACTCTCAGAAACTTGATGCTTCGGGTTCGAGTGGTCCTATATGCTTCCTCGAGGATACGGATAGGCATTTCACGATAGGTCAAATCCTTGTTGATGTCCACAGAACGGTGATCAATATTCTTGAAGATTTCGGGCTTCTCCGGAACTTCAAGACATTTCCGAAGTAAAGATACGTGAAAGACGTCGTGTACTTCAGACAATTCAGGGGGCATTTCCAACTGATAAGACACTTCTCCTCCGCGGTCTAGTATCTTGAAGGGTCCAATAAATCTTGGTGCAAGCTTTCCTTTTACTTGGAATCTTTGCATTCCCTTGAGAGGTGACACTCTGAGATAAACAAAATCTCCAATCTGGAAGGTCAGTTCTCTCCGTCTCTTGTCGGCATAACTCTTCTGTCTTGACTGAGCTGCCTTGAGGTAGTCACGAATCATGCGAACTTTCTCCTCGGCTTCTTGCAGAATGTCAGGTCCAAATATCTGACTGTCTCCGGTTTCTGACCAGTTCAAAGGGGTACGACACTTTCTTCCATACAAAGCTTCAAATGGGGCCATTTGCAAACTGGCTTGATAGCTGTTGTTGTAGGAAAACTCCGCGAAGGGCAGACAATCTTTCCACTTAGCTCCATAGGCTAGAACACAGGCTCTCAACATATCTTCAAGTATTTGGTTCACTCTTTCAGTCTGTCCATCAGTCTGAGGGTGGTAAGCGGTGCTGAAAGCTAATTTGGTGCCCAAGGCTTCATGTAAACTTCTCCAGAATCTTGAGGTGAATTGGGTTCCTCGATCGGAAACTATGGTTTTAGGGACTCCATGCAAACTAACAATTCTGGATAGATACAGATCTGCTAGCTGTCCCGAGCGATAAGTGGTCTTGACAGGAATAAAGTGGGCAACTTTGGTCAGTCTATCCACAATGACCCAAATAGAGTCATTGCCACGGCTGGACCTTGGAAATCCAGTGATGAAATCCATTCCAACAGATTCCCACTTCCATTCCGGAACTTGCAAAGGTTGCAGCAATCCCGCAGGACGTTGATGTTCAGCTTTGACTCTTTGACAAATATCACACTTAGAGATGAACGATGCAGTCTCACGCTTCATTCCATGCCACCAAAATTGTTCCTTCAAATCTTGGTACATCTTAGTTCCACCGGGATGGATGGAGTAAGGTGTCTCATGGGCTTCCTTCATAATTACTTCCTTCAATTCTGAATCAGCATGCACACAAATACGTCCTTTATACCAAAGAACTCCTTGATCATCTTCCTCAAATCCTGGCACCTTACCGGAACTAATTCGGCGCTTAATTCCGTCAATACTCTCATTTCCCTTCTGGGCTTCTTTGATTTGGCTCATCAAGGTGGGTTGAAACTTAAGATTGGCTAGGAATCCTTGACTGACTAGTTCCAATCCAAACCTTTCAAACTCTTGTTGCAACATAGGTTGCTCCTCTTTGATCGCCATATTCAATGAGAACGGCTTTCTACTCAATGCACCGGCCACTACATTGGCCTTACCGGGGTGATAATGAATTTCCAGATCATAATCCTTAATCAACTCTATCCATCTTCTTTGCCTCATGTTCAACTCCTTCTGGGTGAAAATATACTTCAAACTCTTGTGGTCAGTATAGATCTCGCAACGGTTGCCCATCAGATAGTGCCTCCAGGTCTTCAGAGCTAGAACCACGGCTGCTAACTCTAGATCATGGGTCGGATAATTTTCTTCATGAGGTCGAAGCTGCCGAGAGAGGTAAGCTATGACCTTGCCTTCTTGCATCAATACACAACCAAGTCCAAGCTTGGAAGCGTCGCAATAGACATCAAAGTTTTTGGTGATATCGGGCATGGTTAGGACGGGTGCGGTCACCAACCGCTTCTGGAGCTCTTGAAAACTCTCTTCACACTTAGGGGTCCATTCAAACTTCTTGTCCTTCTTCAACAGCTGGGTCATTGGCCGGGCAATGCTTGAAAATCCCTCAACAAACTTGCGGTAATATCCCGCTAATCCGAGAAAACCTCTAACTTCAGTTTGAGTGGTAGGGGCTTCCCATTCCATGACTGATTTGATCTTCTTGGGGTCTACGGATATTCCTCCCGCTGATAATACATGGCCTAAGAATCCAACTTCCTTCAACCAGAACTCACATTTACTGAACTTGGCATACAGCTGATGCTCTCTTAAGGTTTCTAAGATTAATCTCAAATGGGTTGCATGCTCTTCTTCGGACTTGGAGTAGATAAGAATGTCATCAATGAAGACAACAACAAACTTATCCAAGAACTCCATAAAAACCTTATTCATGAGGTTCATGAAATAAGCAGGGGCATTGGTTAATCCAAATGACATTACGGTGTACTCATACAATCCGTATCGGGTAGTGAAGGCTGTTTTGGGGATATCCGTTGCACAGATCTTCAGTTGATGGTATCCAGTTCTAAGGTCTATCTTTGAGAAGACTCGAGCTCCAGTCAGTTGGTCAAATAGATCCTCAATCTTCGGGAGAGGATACTTGTTCTTGATGGTCACATCATTTAGCTTGCGGTAATCAGTGCACAGTCGGCTAGAACCGTCACTTTATCCACAAACAGAACGGGTGATCTCCAAGCAGAAGAGCTTGGTTGAATCAATCCTTTACTCAAAAGGTCATCCAATTGCTTCTTCAACTCTACTAGTTCAGCTGGGTTCATACGATAGGGTCGTTGGGCTATAGATCCCATTCCGGGGATAAGCTCAATGATAAACTCAATATCCCGATCCGGTGGCATTCCGGGTAGCTCATCGGGAAAAACATCCGGGTATTCCCAGATGATGGGAACTTCCTTTATGGTTGGCCCTGATATACTCTTATGACATCGGGTGGTTTGGGGTGGTTTTACGGACACATGCTTGACTATGATTCCAGTGCTACTTCTCATGGTGATGGTCTTCTTGGCACAATCTATTACTCCTTGATGGAAAGACATCCAATTCATACCAAGAACTACTTCCAAACCTTTGGTTCCCAACACTATCAAATTGGCTAGGAAAGCTATTCCATGAATTTCTATGGGCACTGCCAAGCAGGTACAACTGGCTTTGGTTACTGACCCGGGGATTTGCACAGACATGACATCTTTCAAGGGTGTGGGCTGAAGTCCACTTTTATCAACGAATAATTGGGTAACAAATGAGTGTGAAGCTCCAGAATCAAACAGAACTCTTGCAAGAACTGAGTTAACAGGGAACATACCAAGCACAACGTCGGTTGCTTCCTGAGCTTCTTCAACATTCATATGATTCAGACGGCCTTGAGAGTGAGGCTGGTTCCTTGGTGGATAGTTCTTGCCATTTCCCACACGGCGCTGCTGCTGAGCAGGAGTAGTGGTCTTGGATGCATCATTCAGCTTCTTGGGGCACTCATTGGAGTAGTGCCCTTTGAGTCCACACTCATAACAGGTAACTCCGGACTTGTCACCAGGCTTGGGTAACACAGGGGCGCCATTTGGCCTTGGAGTATTGGTGTTGAAGTTGTTGCCACTAGGTCTTGGGGGTGCACGGTTGAAGTTGTTGCCGGGTGGACGGTTGGGATAGTTGGGACGGAGAGCAGGTGCAGTCGGCCTCATAGGTCTAGGGGCGAAACCCATAGGTGCATTTCCCCTTGGCTTCTGCGAGTTGCTCGAGTTGCCTTGATACATCATACGGCGCTTGCGGTTCTCTGTAGCTTGCTTGAGTTTGCCTTCCATCTGAATAGCAGAATCAACCAATGACTCCAGGTCGGCAAAGGGGATGCTGACCAGGACACATTGCATCTCATCATGAAGTCCATCCAGAAACCTTTCTTGCTTCTTTTCAGTGGTGTCGGTGTCATCTGGGGCATACCTAGACAAGGTAAGGAACTTGTCACGGTAATCCACCACAGATAGGGAACCTTGCTTTAGATTTCTGAACTCATCTCTCATCCTTTTAACCAATCCCAAAGGAACATGGGCCTTGCTAAACTTGCTCTTGAACTCCTCCCAAGGCATCACATACCCTGGGGCTTGCATTGCACGGGTGCTATCCCACAAAGCTCTTGCGGCTCCCGCAAGGTAGTGGGTGGTGTACAAGACCTTCTCATTTTCACCAACTTCGGCGACTACCAAATTGTTCTCCATAGTGCGAAGCCAGTCATCGGCATCTAAGGGCTCTTCAGACTTAGTGAAAATAGGAGGGTTGGTGTTCTGGAAATTCCTTAACTTGGATCGGTGATCACCATTGCCATTGTTTTCTCCTTCACCATTACCATTGCCATTGTTGTGGTTCATTGCCATCTGGGTTAATTGCTGAAGAGTGGCCAAGTTAGCTTGGCGCTCAGCTCGGGCTGCTTCCCGATCTTCCATGATCAACCTTAGCAGTTCGGCCATTTCCTGGTTCGGGGGTGGGGGTGCTCGCGGCATCTGAAGATAATGGGTGTAAGACAAGAGGGAAAAGCTAATTTGTGCTAGGATTTAAAGGTAATATGGATGATGCAATTTGTGTTTTACTAAGGCCTTAAGAGCCAAATTCATATTTCATTCAACACTCATCAAACATATCATACATACGAGTTCACACATTACAAATGGTTTACATCAAACCATTGCGACTCGTCTACTAGAGAGGGGGATACAACTCACACCTACACGAAGTGACTCAAGGTGAACTCATAACTAGATAACACGTGGATCTCTGATCTAAACAGCGGGCTCCTCGGGGTCTTCCTCCTCATCACTCACAATGAATCCGTTATGCCCACCATCTTTCGGATCATCAAGGTCCTCCATGAAGTCATCCTCATCACTAATGAGGGCATTATCCTCCTTGCGGAGATCAATGCCTTCCTCCTCACCAAGGTGATCCTCCAGACTCTCAATGTACTCAGTCAACTCCGCCACATTGGCCTTCAACTCCTCAAGGTCCTGTTCCTTCTCATCGCGCTGGCGACGAAGGCTTTTGCGCTCCTTCGCAAGTATCCTGATAGTGCTCCTCGCCTCCACCAGTGCGAAGTGCTCAAGGTTGGCCTTGGTACGGGCACGATCGGCCTCCTGCTGAGTAGAGTACAGCAAGAAGTCCATGTGATCGATGTAGGTACTCAGCTCATTCTGCCCGGGCATGTTTGCGGGACGTCCATCCGCATCACGCCGAGCAAAGTTCCTAAAGTGTTCTCCCTGAACCTCCTCAACGTGCAGTCCGCACAAGCGGGCGTGCATCTCCTGCATCGCTCGGACCAAACCATCGGCCCAAGTGTTCTCCACAAGCTCAAACTTGATCCTTGGAGAACTCAAGTTTCCCTTCTTGCCACGACAACTGGCCCTGATAAGCCACCGTAGCTCTCCATCCGGGTGCTCATTGAGCACGGCTCCCTTGAACTCTGGATACAAACGATCCAGGAACAAGGTCAGGGTGGTGAGGTCGCGCTCGAAACAAAGGCTGCCACCATGGCCCAACTGGTAGTGCTCAACGAATACCGGGGCCATCTACAAAATTTTAGATTAGATTAAGTTAGTGATCAACTCAAGTGTGCAAAATTTTAAGTAGGCAAAAACTGAAGTATGTATAAAACTTTGCAAACAGATAGGAAAGGCTTAAGCAAGTTTCAAACCATTTCTTATATCTTTTCTTTTGTCAAGGTTTCATTTAACGCCCATTCTAACTAAGGTCTCCTATGGTCAGCCTAGGCTCTGATACCAACTTGTGACGACCTCAAATTTGATACAAATTCGAAGTGCCTGTTATGTATTCCACCGCAATCCCAGAACCATTGTTGCGATATACATAACGTAGTTGGTAACCAGTTCCATAGACATTACAATACGATGATTCAAATACAATGGTCATAGAGACCAAGTTCACATTACAACACAATATAGCAGCGGAAATAACGTCTTCGGGTCCATGCCTTCCCCTACAGGCAATGGCGACTCATGGAGACGAGCTTAGTTCTGGTACTCTTCTTCATACCCTTCCTCCTGGTCTTCTCCCCCATAGTCTGGCCAAGTTGATAGCCAGGGACACAGCCATGAGTACATTGGATGCACTCGCAAACCATCTTATAAATGAAATGATGAAGTAGAAATGCAAGGTTGATACGGTGGACTAAGCACTAAGTTTTTTTGCAAAAGCTAGTTTTATTTCCCAAGAATGTTCATTGGTAGAAAAGAAGTTTAGTTCTCTAAGTTCAATCTAAAGGAACTTCAAGTGTGTCAACATCATGGTCAAGTCAAGTCATTCACCAAGTTCACCATTGTGATTTTTATCTTTGACAAAAGTCAAGTAGAGTTAGCCAACTGTCCATGACCGCGGACGCAACTATTCGAATAGTTTAAAAACCTCTGCAGAGGGGTACACTTTACCCACAAGATTCGATACATCTGCCGGGAGAAATCCACGGATCGTCATACACAAGTATGCGGGGTTCAGATAATCAAACAAACTCTTTCACTTGCTCACCCTAGTATAGGATCCTTCCCTAGAGCCCGGGATACGGAATCCCCGCTCCGGCGCCTCTAGTTCTGGCCATCCCGG